>CM035136.1:75646724-75944224 GCA_020205605.1 Panax ginseng
ATGCTTCTTTTGATCGGTACTTAACTCAGTTCATTTTGAACCCAATAAACAAGACAATACTTAACTAAAGGGTACCATCGTAAGCTTATCGGTGGGGTCCAGAGCTAAATCTTTCCCATTGCTTACGTGGAATCACTTACATATCTTGTGATCATCGTTCAAATCCTAAACCCTAAACCCTAAGGGTTTGTGAATTGGACAAGTATGCCATTAAAATTAATTTATAAATGACCAAAATGCCCTTTTAGTTTATTTTATTATGTAACTTGTAAAAATGCTAGCAACCTTTAGTGGTTTACCAACTAAGTTGACTTTGTGAGTGCAAATCATCAGCCTCCCAGCCGAAATATATCAGATCCAAGCAACATCAAGCATTATATAAGTGATTCAAGAGAGAGAAAGTCCATTTTATTAGCCATTTTGCTAACTTGCTCTCACCTACTCTCTCTCTCACCAAGACCTCTGATTTCCTCAAGTAAATCATTCACAAAATACCCCTCTTAAACACATAGATCAGATTCAGAGATCTAGGATCAAGAATTGAAGCTTAAAGGTATAAACCTAATTTTTATTTTGATCTAAGTTACTAAGAATTTTTTTTGTTTTAAGTGTTTAGAATCTTGCTAATGGATGTTTTATGAAGATCTATCATGATCTATCATGAATCCATAGCATAAAAGTGCCTTAAAATGATGTTTTTCAAAATCTGTTCATAAGGAATTTTTGTGGTCTGACAATAAATGTCAGTGGCCACAGATCATTTCTCGTTTACAATTTTTGTTGTTTTAAAGTTGTTACATGTAGCCTGGTATGTGGTATGTATGATGCAAGTGGAATCAGTGTCATTAGATGTCTAGATCATGAGTTATTAACAATTGGCCCGATTGGTGAAAGTTGACGAGAAAGAATTCAGGTAACCTGAATTCTAAAACCAGTGTCTGACAACGTTTTGTTGGCTTGATATCTGACATTTGTTTTGTGTTTTGATAATGTTATGGTCACCATATTGTAGCTTGTATAAAGTACTATAGATCTGAGTCTTTAAGCCTCTTAAAACATCAACAGATGGAACAGGGTAGATGGTCAAAATTGACCAGACGGCCATGACTTAGCGTTTCTAGAATTTCCAGAAACGGGAAGAACATGATTTCTGACCATGTTTGACCGGATCGTATCTGGTGATTTTGTTATAGTTTGACTGTAATTGTGTTAAGTAGTTGTTCATTGACATGGAAAAAACATGTTTGAACCAAGAACCAACTTAATTGATAACCAGAATACCTAATTATGTTGGCTGGAAAATGGTACCTGAAGTCGCTGGATTTACGGGTTACCCGAGAAAAGCCCAAGAGTCATCGACAACATGTTTGGGTGATCAGATATTCTTTATGGTTTGTTTCATGACCTAAATGATGACTGATAATTGTAGTGTTAGATAAACACTACACGATCGAGGTTTAAGTTGGCCTAGAACATGCAAGGATTAAAATCTAAGGCCGGTCAAACAAGACTGGTTGAACACGAAGCTTTCAGTGTTCTTGAGCTCAAGAACACCAACAACGACGGTTACTGTTGCTAAAGACCTACAACGACGGTTTTGAATTATTTTATTTTCAGAATTTCCGAAAATTATTTAAAAATAGAAATAAATTCTAAAAATTACCAAAAATGGTTTTAAAAATTATTTTAAATTATGAAAAATAATTTCGAATTAATTGAATATTTTTTTAATATTTATAATTATTTAAATATTAAGAGTATTTAATTTATTTAATTAGTGTATTAAATAAATTAGAGAAAAATGATTTAATATTATGAAAAATCATTTTAAATAAAAATAGTATATTTAAAAATATTTTGAGTTATAAAATGTGACTTTTAATATTTTTAGAAATTTTCATTAATAATTTAATATTAATGATATTAGATTTATTTAATTATTAAATTAAATAAATAACTTAAAAATGATTTTATTGATTTAAAAATCATTTAAAAATGAGAAAAATATTTTAAAAGTATTTTAAGTTATAATTAATGACTTTTAATATTTTGATAATAATTACATTAATATTTAAATATTAATGGTGATGATTTAAAAATAATTTTAATTATTTTTTAAAAAAATCATTAAAGTAGAATATTGATGATTTAAAAATATTTTAAGTTATTAATAATAACTTTAATATTTTGACAAGTATGTTATTAATATTTTTATATTATTAAATATTAATAATGATAAGATTATTTGATAATTAAATCATTTAAAATGATTTAAGTGTTTGAAAAATTATTATAAATTATAATAATTGTTTATAAATTATTAAAAGCTTTTGAAAAATATTATAAACGATATTTGACTTATCTAAAATAATATTGAAGCTTAGAGACCAAGTTTAATTGACAATTAATGTGTTAATTGTGGGATAGAATGACCGTAACAACGAGAATGAATCAAAGTCCAACCCGCATCAACTAGTTAGAGACTTGATAAGTGTTTATATAGGTTATAAACACTAATGTGACTATGTGGTAATGTGTCTAGGAGAAGTTTGATCAGTAAAATACAAAGATTATTACGTGTTATAAATGATTGTGCTAATTGTGAGACCATATCATTGTTGAATATAGGTCTTACGAACACAGTTAATTATATTGTGTAGCTGTAATCAATGCGGAAGGCAAGTTTCCTAACTCAACCTTGAGTTATATTCATTCAATTATTATAATGGTTAATTATTTCTAATTATACCATGTCTAGGGAATTTATTGTTGATTATTCATAATTAGTGCATGATTAATAATTAAAATTGAATTACTAATTCGGAGAATATACATTTGTAGAATAACTGTTGTTGGATTTTCATATTCGTAGAAGATAAAATTGACTTTACAGATAATTCCTGTTTATTGTCAAATTATGTTGAGAAATGTCTTAGCTAATTATTCTGGCTAGACGCACATTTGTTAGAACTTGATAAATTGGAGAAGAGAATTCAATTGTTATTGATAGATCGATGCCAATTATTTCGGCTAGATCGATAAGTAAATAGAATTTGAAATCACAGTATTTCGTTGTTAAATCAAAATCTTGATTCTGAGACTGAGAAGAACAACCTTTTTATATAAAGGGAACAAAAATTTTAAGTCGTATATCGACCATTGCGCGCGACCTAAGTATTATGCATAATATAGATTACAAGGAGTTGGTCGACTCTAAGTACTTGCAGAGGGGTATGATTTAATCTTTATGGTTATATGATATTCCTGCGTATGTATCAAAGTAAATCTTTGATAGATACCCAGAAAGTAGAAGTTCTATATCCAATGGATCGCTTCAAAGATAAATCGGAAAACATTCCACTTTGTTATTGCGTAGAATTGATTCTTGTTTATTCAATAGAATATCGTAGAAACTTTGAAAGCATTGTACTCTTTCATTATCAGATTATTATTGCGGAGAATGTTAGAAGACTTGATATTGATTTCTATACCTTTATTGTATGTCTTAACTTGCGGGGCAAACTTGTTGCTCACCCTTGCTATAAATAAAATATTTCAGCTAGGAACGAAGAGGCCAGCGGGTCAAAGAAGAACAAAGGCAAAGGCAAGATGCTGGAGTAGTTATAATGAACAATATTATTATTATGATGTATTGTAAACCCTTTTTGTATATCTAAAGGGGTATTTCTGTAATGTTAAGGTTAGTGGACCTGGGACTTATGTATTAACAACTTATGTTAATGACTTATGTATTCCTATTTATATATGAATGGGTAGTTAAATGGTATTATAATGTGGATCGTGAACACCAAACTCGGGGGTCAGGTAACCCGGATTTGGGGGTGTCACAGGTTGGTATCAAAGCTGTAGTGACCAAGGTGTCACCAGTTGGTAGAAGAGCTGTAGGTTATAAACCTTAAGTGGGGTGGGGGAAAACCCTAGGATTATAACCATACGCGAGATAGAGAAAACTCATTTAGAGTTCTAAGTGAGGGATTGCCAAAGTGAATCAATCGTGAGATAGGTGTACACATAGTGTGAGAAATTTGTACTGGTGAAGTACTAATCAAGTTATTTAAACTGATTGTAGGATGTCTGGAGAAGATGAAACGAGTGCAAAGATGCTAGCAGCTATTGCACCAGTGCTAGAAGCCGAGGTGCCAGCGCAAAGCGAATCAGTTGAGAAGGTGGGAGAAGATGAACCCATGGTCAATCTGGGGAGCGATCATGATGATTACCCCGAGATGTATCTGAGTGGAGATGAGGAAGCAGAGTCTGAGCAAGCTAGGGTGGAGTTAAAGAATAAGATCAAAGTTGGAGAACAATATCAACTAGCTGCAGAAGTTCAAGAACTCCGGAGTAAGGTATTTCTCTTGGAGGAACTGTGGAAGACGGAGCGAGCGTTATGCGAAATGACTGAAGAACGAAACAAGCTCAAAGCGCAGATAGAAAGGATGAAGGCGGAAGGTGGTGGATCGTCTGAAGGGACAATCAAGCAACAGAAAGACAATAAAAAGAGAAAGAGGGACAACGACATCTCTAATTCTGAAAAGTCAAGCCCGAAGAAGAAGCAAGCTTGTAGCAAGTGTGGGAAGACTCACGCGGGAGAATGCATAATGTGGAAAAACGTATGCTTCAACTGCAAGCAGGAAGGACATATTTCTCTGCATTGTCCTAAGCCAAATTTGAGGAAGTGTTTTTCATGTGGGCAAACGGGTCACGGATTCAACAAGTGTCCCAACAAGAAGATGACTGGTGAAGGGAGTGGTCGGTAGACAACCTAGATATATGTGTTAGTATCTTTTGGTAGAAGATTATGATATTAAGTGTTGTAATATCGAGAATGATGTTTAAGCATATGTAAATATATATATGTTTGTATGAATGAAATCTTTATTTCTATATGAATATAAGATTAAGATTAATTTGTGTGTTCTTAAAACTCATACTTATGGTAAGTTAATGACTCATAATTATATGAAATATTTTGAACCCCTCAGCGAATGGACGCCAAAGGTCTGACTAGGATAAGTTCATACACTCATATAATTGTGGCAAGTTCCTGAACTCATAAGTGTGGTAAGTTTGACGAACTGGTAATAACTATGGTCAATGGAGAATTGCAAATTTTTGTGTAAAGTTGTGTTGCTAATCCAAATATGATTTAAAAAGGGATAGTAATATGTGAAGTACTAAATGTATTATGTGCTATTTGGAATAAATATGCGATTATATGAGAATTAATGTAAGATTTTTATTTAAATCAGATCATGCCGCCTAGACGACAGAATCGAAACCAATGAGAAGAACAGTCAATGAATAATGAAGGAGGTCAAGCTGACCCAATGCAAAACTTTGCGAATATGATAGCCGAAGCTATGGAAAATAGGGCTCCAGCAAGAGGAAGAGCGAAAATCAGCCAGCTGATAGATTGGTTAACTTCAAGGACTTTAAAGCAGTAGGACCGCCAGAATTTAAGGGAACCACGGATCCGATTGAAGCCCAAACATGGGTGAAGGAGATGGAGAAAGCATTCGTCATTGCGCAAGTGGCGGAAGAGCAAAAGACGGCTTTTACAACTTATCTGATGAAGGGAGAAGCCAATTACTGGTGGGAGACTAATCAGGCCAGAGCTGGTACATCAGTGGTGTTATGGACAAGATTTAAGGAACTGTTCTTTGAGAACTACTTCTCACCGAGCATGCAATCCAGGATGGAAGTCAAATTCTTAGAACTTAAGAAGGAGAACATGTCGGTAACAGAATACGCTGCCAAATTCAACGAGTTGGCAAGATTTGCACCTCATCAGGTGGACATAGAGGTGAGAAAGGCGAGAAGATTCGAGAATGGGCTGAAGCTGTGGATATTCAACAAGGTAGCAGTATTGCAGATCAATACGTTCGCGACTTTGATGGAGAAAGCGTTAATTGCTGAAGGAGGGAGCAAAGCTGCGTCTCGATTTCATCAAGATAAGAAGAAGAAGACAAATGATGGTGGAAGCAGTGGTGAAAGTAACCCTAAAAAAAGGAAATGGAATGAGAATACCTAGTTGGGTAATAAGACAGAAGATAATAGGAAAGAAAGGGAGCCATGTGCGAATTGTGGGAAGAACCATGTTGGAGTTTGTCTGAAGAAGAAGGGAGTTTGCTATAATTGCAGACAAGAGGGGTATATGTCACCTAATTGCCCCAGTCCGAAGAAAATTCAAGGTTGCTTTGGATGCGGATCGACTGATCATTTGGTTCGGAACTGTCCGAAGAAGAATGCAGAAAAGGAAAGTGGCAACAAGGGACCCAGTGGCGGAACCTTGGCAACTCAAGGACCTGCACAACCAGGAAGACCAATAGCCCGTACATGCAACATGACGGCGCATGATACAGTGGCTGCCCAGGAGGTGGTAGCAGGTAACAATTTCGTTTAGAACTTAAATTACGCGAGTATTATTGAGTTAGATAATTAATATGAATTGTTTTCTTTTATAGATTCAAGTCACAGGTTAGAAATTTGAAACACAAATTAATATTGTGTTGATAAAAATGAATTGATGATACAACTTTAAAAGATTATAGAGAATAAGAAAGCGGTGATTCCGAGGACGAAATCCTTTTAAGGAGGGGTGAATGTGATAATCCGGGATTTCGAATAATCCAAAATTTTTGAATAATTTTTTTTAATATTAATATTAATTATCATTTTTGTGACAAGTATCGGTGATACGTGTATCGAGAAGGTTAATTTGTGTATTGACTAATAAAATTAGAGTAGAGTTGTGCTTAACGGAGAATAAAAACCCTAACCCTAATTTTCGGATAGGAATTCGATAGAAAATATAATTAAAATAATTATATTGATGAGAATGTGTTTGTACTGTATAGAAATTTTGATCAATGATTGATCGGATAAGGTTTAAAATTTATAAACCCTAATAAGAGATTAGAAACCCTAATCTCAGAATTAGAAACCCTAACGTGCCGTTAAAAACCCTAATTGTATGCCGGGAAACCCTAATTTCATATTCGGGAATCCTAAAACCCTAATTAGGAAACCCTAATCCTAATTGGCAAGCCTAATGTGTGTATTAAACTTAAATATGATTAGAAAACCCTAATTATATTTTAGTTATCTTAATTTCTATTTTACAAACCCTAATTATAATTTACAAAATTTATTTTTCTAATTAAAACCCTAATTCGTGGGTTATAAACCCTAATGACCATTTTGACCCTAATTGCTAAATTAGGCAATTTTAATTAGGAATATTAATCCTAATTAGCAAGATTGAGTTTTATGATTAGGAAATATTAATATAATTATTGAATCCTAATTATAATTTTGGAATATTAATTTTTTTATTTTGAAAACCAAAATTCAAAAATCTTGGAAATTAAATTACGAACCTAAAGGGTTTAAACCCTAAACCCTAAAAGGTTTAAACCCTAAACCCTAAACCCTAAGGGTTTGTGAATTGGACATTATGCCATTAAAATTAATTTACAATTGACCAAAATGCCCTTTTAGTTTATTTTATTATGTAACTTGTAAAAATGCTAGCAACCTTTAGTGGTTTACCAACTAAGTTGACTTTGTGAGTGCAAAACATCAGCCTCCCAGCTGAAATATATCAGATCCAAGCAATATCAAGCATTATATAAGTGATTCAAGAGAGAGATAGTCCATTTTATTAGCCATTTTGCTAACTTGCTCTCACCCACTCTCTCTCTCACCAAGACCTCTGATTTCCTCAAGTAAATCAGTCACAAAATACCCCTCTTAAACACATAGATCAGATTCAGAGATCTAGGATCAAGAATTGAAGCTTAAAGGTATAAACCTAATTTTTATTTTGATCCAAGTTACTAAGAATTTTTTTTGTTTTAAGTGTTTAGAATCTTGCTAATGGATGTTTTATGAAGATCTATCATGATCTATCATGAATCCATAGCATAAAAGTGCCTTAAAATGATGTTTTTCAAAATCTGTTCTTAAGAAATTTTTGTGGTCTGACAATAAATGTCAGTGGCCACAGATCATTTCTCGTTTACAATTTTTGTTGTTTTAAAGTTGTTACATGTAGCCTGGTATGTGGTATGTATGCTGCAAGTGGAATCATGGTCATTAGATGTCTAGATCATGAGTTCTTAACGGTCAAAACCCATTGACCGAAGTTGACCAGAAGAATTCTGGGTAACCCAGAATTCTAAAACCAGTGTCTGACAACGTTTTGATGGCTTGATATCTGACATTTGTTTTGTGTTTTGATAATGTTATGGTCACCATGTTGTAGCTTGTATAAAGTACTATAGATCTGAGTCTTTAAGCCTCTTAAAACATCAACAGATGGAACAGGGTAGATGGTCAAAATTGACCGTATTTAACCGTGACTTAAGCGTTTACGGAATTTCCGAAACGGAAGAACATGATTTCTGACCATGTTTGACCGGATCGTATCTGGTGATTTTGTTATAGTTTGACTGTAATTGTGTTATGTAGTTGTTCATTGACATGGAAAAAACATGTTTGAACCAAGAACCAACTTAATTGATAACCAGAATACCTAATTATGTTGGCTGGAAAATGGTACCCTGAAGCTGCCTGGATTTCTGGGTTACCCAGAAAGCCTAGGAGCTGTCTGACAACATGTTTGGGTGATCAGATATTCTTTATGGTTTGTTTCATGACCTAAATGATGACTGATAATTGAAGTGTTAGATAAACACTACACGATCGAGGTTTAAGTTGGCCTAGAACATGCAAGGATTAAAATCTAAGGCTGGTCAAACAAGACTGGTTGAACACGAAGCTTTCAGTGTTCTTGAGCTCAAGAACACCAACGCGCACTTCATTACTCTCGCTAAAGACCTACAACGACGGTTTTGAATTATTTTATTTTCGAATTTCAAAAATTATTTAAAATAGAAATAAATTCTAAAATTACCAAAAATGGTTTTAAAATTATTTTAAATTATGAAAATAATTTCCGACCATTAATCTAATATTTTCTTTAATATTTATAATTATTTAAATATTAAAAGTATTTAATTTATTTAATTAGTGTATTACATAAATTAGAGAAAATGATTTAATATTATGAAAAATCATTTTAAATAAAAATAGTGTATTTAAAAATATTTTGAGTTATAAAATGTGACTTTTAATATTTTTAGAGAATTTTCATTAATAATTTAATATTAATGATATTAGATTTATTTAATTATTAAATTAAATAAATAACTTAAAAATGATTTTATTGATTTAAAAATCATTTTAAATAAGAATAAAGTGTTAGAAAATATTTTAAATTATAAAATATAATTTTCAATATTTTTCGAGAATTCTCATTAATAAATTAATATTAATGATATTAGATTTATTTAATTATGATATTAAAAAATGAATTAAAATGATTTTATTGATTTAAAAATCATTTAAAAATGAGAAAAAATATTTTAAAAGTATTTTAAGTTATAATTAATAACTTTTAATATTTTGATAATAATTACATTAATATTTAAATATTAATAGTGATGATTTAAAAATGATTTTAATTATTTTTAAAAAAATCATTAAAGTAGAATATTGATGATTTAAAATATTTTAAGTTATTAATAATAACTTTAATATTTTGACAAGTATGTTATTAATATTTTTATATTATTAAATATTAATAATGATAAGATTATTTGATAATTAAATCATTTAAAAATTATTTAAGTGTTTGAAAAATTATTATAAATTATAATAATTGTTTATAAATTATTAAAAGCTTTTGAAAAATATTATAAACGATATTTGACTTATCTAAAATAATATTGAAGCTTAGAGACCAAGTTTAATTGACAATCAATGTGTTAATTGTCGGATAGGGTGACCAGAACACCGAGAATGGATCGAAGTCCAACCAGACCGAACTAGTTAAACTTGATACGTGTTTATATAGGTTATAAACACTAATGTGACTATGTGGTAATGTGTCTAGGAGAAGTTTGACTATAAAATACAGTGTTACGTTGTGACGCCCCCAAAATAGGTATACAACACCCATTCTGAGTCGCCAAAATACATGGTATAGAAAGCAAACTATAACTTTGATAATATAGATGTCGTGTAGAATACGACAATACAACTGTGAGTTTAAATACAAATATTGTCTTCTAGACAATATACACACCCAAATAAGTCCTCATTAATTATTCATACACTATTTTACGTAAATAGTGAGGACAAATAAAACATCTTCCTAGAACCACCACTCCATACCCCGACTCGATCCTCGCTATGTTCTCACCTCCACGAGAAGAAAAAAATGGAACAAAAGGAAAAGGGTGAGCTCAACTAGCCCAAAGAAGAATATTATGACTAAGATAATATACAACAAATTATCGTTAGTCTTCAACAGGGAAAAATCTAATAGAATACAATAGACAACAAGTTTTAGATCAACAAATGCAGCGAAAACAGCAATCCATTAGAAGAGTCACGTAGAGAATGAATTCTACTGTCTTCTAAGATTTAAAAGTCCATCATCAATATTTCATCCCTGTAACAACAATCAATATACATCTTTAATCATCTTTGCACTACAGGCCAAAGATATTCATTTGTATCACCAGTTGGTCATGTTCATCTCAACACCTGTTCATCTTTGCACTACGGGCCAAAGAGATTCATCAGTTTAATCATTCATCTTTGCACTACAGGCCAAAGATATTCATCAAGTATCACCATTAAGGACTGAGGATGATGAAAAACATTTTTAAGAACGAATCCAGTGATATAGAAGGACAAATATTAGGGATTCGTACAACAGTTTATCCAAGATCAATAATACTTCATAATAAACGATTTTGAAGCAGAACTCAAAAATAACGATCAAAACATGGATCCAATCAAAGATAGTAGCCGAAATAGATATCTTGGACAAAAAGAAAAATTTTCATTTTTCTATGAATAGTCCGATTTGTGAATAGTCTTGGTATACGTGAATAGTAACCCCGACACAAAAAGATAGAAATTTCACAAAAAATATCTTCATGCTTCGTGAATAGTAACTCGTGAATAGTAACTCATGAATAGTAACTCGTGAATAGTAACTCATGAATAGTAACTCGTAAATAGTAACTCATGAATAGTAACTCGTGAATAGTAACTCATGAATAGTAACCCCGACATGAAAAAGTTCCAAATTTGATAAAAAGTTCAACAAAGATTTTGGCATAATGATATTGAAGAAAATAATATCATTTATGAAAGAAATAACATCCTTACCTCAAAATAACCGTACTTCGATTTGAATTTCGGTATAGTCGATGTGAACTTCGCACCGTATAGCAACACTCAAAGTATACTCATAAGAATACGCTCGATAATATAGAGAGAGAAAGAGAGAAAACTTAGTTTCTGGTGTGATTTTCAATTCTAACTTAGCCCTCTATTTATAGGAAAATGTTAGAACGCCAAAGGAGACTAAATTAATAAAATATATTATTATTTATTCCAAATTTCTACCCACATGTTTTGAAAACTCTAGCATGCCTTCTTTGGTCAAAAACATCAGCCACCCATGTGCCAACAACCACAAAAACGTTTTTCTTATATAAAATAATTAAAACTTTCAAAAATTAATTATTTCTAACTCGTAACTTCAATAATTCATGATAAATAGCCCTTTTGTCGAAAAATTCAATCTCGCGAATTTTTATAGGAAATTCAATTCTCTACAACTTTGCGTAAGGAAGTTTTTCCAAATTCCAAATGTAAAATTATCCGAAATCCATAAATGAGCGATTTTACGCCTATAATCAATTTTCTATTCAAGAATTGTGTCCACCGACACACAAAAAACATATGTTAAACATTTAATGCCACAAAATACTCTACCTCCTCATATACTCATATATCCCACATTCATTATAAAAATATCACCATAATATATTATTAAAATAATATATTTAAATAAATTATTTTATCGTAAAAAGATAAAATATTAATTTTCAACAATTGTCACATTAAAAATTTTCTCCATCTATATCCACATAAAATCAATATCATATAAATCAATAATTAATTATTCACAAATAATATTATAGAATCACATTACTAACAACCGTGCGGCTTCAGAAAGAGGGGCTTTCCAATAAGGATTTCTCCTTCTTGGCGCGCCGCAATTAGGTGACCAAACCTCTCCTTAGATGAACTTTCTAGACATTGCCAATAATGTTATCTCGATAATATTATTCAAATAATATGAATTATTGATTTGATAATGGAAAATCTTGTGTAATGACAATTATTGAAACAACAAAGGATACCAAATATCAACGCAAAGAATTATTGAATCAATATAATATTGAACAAGAATTCATCGTAATAATTATTGAGTAGTGCCTTCTTACGTAAGGATCAATAATTCAACAATACTGCGTAATGCCGTGCTACTCTCTTGTGCAACCACGCATATTATCAGTATTTTAACCACCGTGTAACCCAACAAAGGTTAATTACGGTAATAATTTACGCCGTTGTTATTTATAAAACTCAATCTTTGTCGCTTTCTTTCATCCAACCGCTTTTTAGTTATGGGGCCCACCAATGATCTAGGCCTGTCAGTATTTGAGATTCCCGACAAAAAGAATATTCCACGACCAAACGAATATTCCCCGAAAATAATGAATATTTTATAACCACTTGCTTATTTTGTAAACTTTGCATATTTCACCCATAACCAAAGAATTATATCAAATTAACCCTTATTAATTTAGAATAATGAATAAAGGAAAATTCAATTTTATTTATAATAAGTTGGGGTCTTACAACCTCCTCTCCTTATGAAATTTCGTCCTCGAAATTGACGTACTTACCTGGTGTATCAAAAAGGTGAGGGTACCTCGCTTTCATCTCCGATTCCAACTCCCATGTCATTTCCTCAATTGCATGGTTTCTCCACAAAACCTTAACTTGTGGTATAACCTTCGTGCGTAAGACATGCTCTTTCCTATCCAAAATCTCAACAGGTATCTCCTCGTATGTTAAATCTTCAGCTATCTCGTCTGGTTCTAACACAATAATGTGGTTCGGATCTTTCACATATTTACGAAGCATAGATATATGAAAAACATTATGAACACGAGACATGTTTGGAGGTAACGCGAGTCTATAGGCCACGTTTCCTATTCGGTCAAGAATCTCAAATGGACCAACAAACCTTGGATTGAGCTTTCCTCTTTTTCCAAATCTTGTAACTCCTTTCCATGGAGCAACACGTAATAATACATGATCTCCAATATTAAACTCCACGTCCTTTCTATGAAGATCAGCATAACTCTTTTGTCGATCTTGTGAGGTTTGAATACGTTGTCGAATCATTTGGATCTTTTCTGTAGTCATGCGTACTAATTCTGGTCCCAACAACGTTGCTTCTCCCACCTCGTCCCAAAGATATTTGAGAACGACATTTTAAATCCATACAACGCCTCAAATGGAGCCATGCCTATACTTGCTTGATAACTCGTTGTTGTAAGAGAATTCCACCAAAGGCAAGTACTTATCCCAACTTCCTTTGAAATCTAGAACACGAGTCTTAATAGATCTTCAAGGGTTTGAATAGTCCTCTCGATTGTCCGTCTGCTTTGAGGATGGTATCTTTGAATCAATCGTAAATCCGCGCCCATAGCTTTCGCAAGCTAACCCAAAATCTTGAAGTGAATCTCGGGTCACGATCCAAAACTATGGATACCGGCATGCCATGCAATCGCATAAATCTCATTCACGTACATACGAGCAAGACGCTTCAAGGAATAAGTCTCGCGTGACGGTAAGAAATGGGCGACTTGGTTAATCTATCAACAATAACCCAAATTGCATCTACGCCTTGAGAAATTTTGGGAAGACCTGTAACAAAATCCATAGTAATGTGTTCCCATTTCCATTCCGGAATCTTAAGTGGTTGCAATGGACCTTTTGTCACTTGATGCTCCGCCTTTACACGTTGACATGTTAAACATCTTGAGATAAACTCCGCAATCTCTCTCTTCATATTATTCCACCAAAATGTATGTCGAATATCATGATACATTTTGGTACTCCCAGGATGGATTGCAAACGGGGTGTTGTGTGCCTACATCATGATTTTATGCTTCAGGTCAGAATCGTTAGGAACGCAAAGTCTAGAAAATGGGCGTTTGCGTTGACAATATTGCACTCATACTTGCATATGATCTTCTACTCAATGCGTCAGCTACTACGTTCGCTTTTCCAGGATGATATTGAATAGTGTGATCGTAATCTTTCAATAGCTCAAGCCAACGCCGCGTTCTTGCGCATATTGAGTTCTTTTTGGGTGAAGAAATATTTGAGGCTTTTTATGGTCCGTATAAATCTCCACTTTCTCTCCATACAAGTAGTGTCTCCATATCTTTAACGCTGAATCATGATCGCCGCTAACTCTAGATCATGAGTAGGATAATTCCTCTCATATTCTTTGAGTTGTCGTGAGGCATAAAGGCTATGACTTTCCCATGTTGCATGAGAACACATCCTAACCCCTTGCCGTAAGCATCATCGTCAGATAACAAATCCATCCGAACCAGGATGGTATTGTTAGAACAGTCTTAAAATGAGTCTCCTCTTGAGCTCTTGGAAACTCTTCTCACATTCTCCGCTCCATATGAATTTTGTATCTTTCCGAGTCAGCTGAGTTAACAGAGTAGCGATTCGAGAAAATCCTTCCATGAATCTCCGATAATAACCAAATTAAGCCCGTAAAGTCACAGCGTACTTGATCCACCGACTTTGCTTGCTCCCAACTTTGTATTGCTTCAATCTTCACGGGTCCACAGATACTCCTTGTTTTGACACCACGTGCCCAAGGAATGCTACTTCCTCAAGCCAGAACTCGCATTTCTTCAGCTTGGCATAAAGCTTGTGTTCACGAAGTCTTTGTAGTACCAGCTTCAAATGGTGCTCATGATCTTCACGGCTTTTGGAATAGATGAGGATGTCATCAATAAAGACAACAACGAATCGATCCAAATATTCCTTGAATACACGGTTCATCATATCCATGAAAGCGGCGAGGAGCATTAGTCAATCCAAAAGACATGACCAAGAATTCATAATGCCCGTGACGAGTCCCGAATGCCGCTTTGGAATATCCTCAATTTTAATCTTGGTGATGATATCCAGAACGAAGATCAATCTTTGAAAAGAATTGCGCTCCTTGTAACTGGTCGAACAGGTCATCAATGCGAGGTAGCGGATACCTATTCTTGATGGTGACATGGTTCAATTCTCGATAGTCAATACAAAGTCGCATACTCCCGCTCTTTCTTCTTTCTGAATAAAACAGAGCACCCCAAGGAGACGATCTTGGGGCGAATGAAACCGATGTCTAATAATTCACGTAGTTGGACTTTTAACTCCACGAAGTTCAATAGGAGCCATTCGATATGGGGTTTTAGAAATGGGTTTTGTACCCGGTTCAAGGTCAATAAAGAATTCAACATCACGTTAAAAAAACCAGAAGCTCTTCAGAAATACATCGTGGAATTCTCTAACCACGTAAATATTATTCAAATCGACTTGTCTTTATTCAAATACATAACATGGGCTAAGAAAGCTTGACATCCGTTTTTCAATAAACGAATAGCTTTGTGGCTTGATATGACCGTGACTGATTTTAGTTGTTTAGTGGTTTAAATTCGTATGACAGGTTGGTTAGGAATATGAAAACTAACCACCTTACGAAAAATAATCAATTTTGGCATGATGAGTGGTTAACCAATCAATTCCTAAAATCACATCAAAAGCAAGTATCTTTAAAGAGATAAGATCAACCGGTAATGTGATAGTGCCAACTTGGATCATGCAAGATTTATAAACTGTAGATGTAACGAAGGTTTCACCCAACTGGAGTTTCAACAGATAAATCAAAATCTAATTTCTCCTGAGTCAAGTTTAAACGTTGAGCACAAGCGGCGAGAGATAAAGAATGGGTAGAACCGGTATCTATTAAGGTATAAACTTCAAGAAGAATTCAAGATTAGCTTACCTGTGATCACCTCGTTCGGGTTCCTCACGTTTGGCCATCACGACAAAAGCTCTTCCAAGAACCACCGATTTTGACTTATCCGGACAAACCCTTGGAATCACCACTCCTACCGAACTTGGTTTCGCTATAGTACAATCTCGGCGATGTGGCCTTCCTCTCCACAAATTGTAACATACCTTGGATTGTTGTGGATGGTTTGGGGCGATATGTCCCTCCTTCCCGCATTTGTAACATCTAACCGGTGGTCGCTTCTCCTCCCCTAGCATTTGTTGTTGGTCTTTGGTGTTTCTTTGTTGATGTCTTCCGTCATTGTTGAATCTTCTCTTTACGAAATTTCCACTTGAGTCACCTTTCCTATTATCATGTCCACGATTACCACCGAGTGGTTACCGCTTTTGTCCATATTCTTTCCTCCTCGCCGGTTATCATTGTTCGATGACTACCCCAGTTGTGGTCCTTGGTTGAGTATACTCACTATCTCGCTCTAATAATCGAGCCCTGCTGACAACATCCTAATACGAGAAAAACTTATGAGAAATGAGGTATTGACGAATTTCGAGTTTTAGACCTCTCGAAACATTCACATCATAATGCTCCTCATTCTCCATCAAATGAGGTGCAAACCTCGATAACTCTGCGAACTTTGCCTCGTACTGAGACACCGTCATGTTGTTACGCTCGAGTCTAATAAACTCCACTTCCTTTATATGACGAATACTTTCAGGGAAGTACTTGTCATTGAACAGCTTCAAATCTTTCCCAAGACATGTTGAGTGCATCTGGTCAGTACGCTTCACGATTCCCACCAAGAATCGCTTCACCACGAAACATAAAGGTGGCGAATGGAACCTTCGTTCCTCCGCACACCCCAAGACATCGAATATCTTGGTAATTTGCTTGACCCACGTTTACGCTTTGATCGGATCCGCTTTTCCATGGAAATCTGGTGGTCCCAACTCTTTGAATTGTTTAGCCGTGACAAACCGCGCGTTACTATCATTTACACCCATATTTTGTACACGAGTCTCCCTCGTCTGATTTTGCATGAACTGCAAAAAGCTTCTAAACATCCCGTCGTTCATTATCTGCTCAGTGGCGTTGTTCACAGGAGGAATATTGCTTTCCTGTTGCACGTTCTCCGGTTTGCGATGCACTAAAGGTTGTTCCACAGCCTCATAAACTCCATTGTTAACGCTTCTACGGCCCATTCTTAAATCTCGCCATAAAACAAGGGTTAATTAAACAAATTAACATATCACATAATATCCTATATTATGACCGATCAACAAATAAGCTTAGGTAGGACACACTAGTGAAGGATTTACTTGTCTCTCCCTCCTAGTTCTATTCCCCGATCTCCGCCAAAGATCATATCCCTAAGCTCGATATTAATCATGGCGCCCCCAAAATAGGTATACAACACCCATTCTCGAGTCGCCAAAATACATGGTATAGAAAGCAAACTACAACTTTGATAATACGATGTCGTGTAGAATACGACAATACAACCTGTGAGTTTAAATACAAATATTGTCTTCTAGACAATATACACACACCCAAATAAGTCCTCATTAATTATTCATACACTATTTTACGTAAATAGTGAGGACAATAAAACATCTTCCTAGAACCATCACTCCATACCCCGACTCGATCCTCAAGTATGTTCTCACCTCCCGAGAAGAAAAAATGGAACAAAAAGGAAAAGGGTGAGCTCAACTAGCCCAAAGAAAAGAATATTATGACTAAGATAATATACAACAAATTATCTTTAGTCTTCAACAGGAAAAATCTAATAGAATACAATAGACAACAAGTTTTAGATCAACAAATGCAATGGAAACAACAATCCATTAGAAGAGTCACGTAGAGAATGAATTCTACCGCCTTCTAAGATTTAAAAGTCCATCATCAATATTTCATCCTCAGAATAACAATCAATATACATCTTTAATCATCTTTGCACTACATGTGCCAAAGATATTCATTTGTATCACCAATTGGTCATGTTCATCTCAACACTGCTCATCTTTGCACTACGGGCCAAAGAGATTCATCGGGCTTAATCATTCATCTTTGCACTACAGGCCAAAGATATTCATCAAGTATCACCATTAAGGACTGAGGATGATGAAAAACATTTTTAAGAACGAATCCAATGATATAGAAAGACAAATATTAGGGATTCGTATAACAATTTATCCAAGATCAATAATACTTCATAATAAACGATTTTGAAGCAGAACTCAAAAATAACGATCAAAACATGGATCCAATCAAAGATAGTAGCCGAAATAGACATCTTGGACAAAAAGAAAAATTTTCATTTTTTCTATGAATAGTCTTAGATTTGTGAATAGTGCCGTATACGTGAATAGTGCCGTATACGTGAATAGTAACCCCGACACAAAAAGATAAGAAATTTCATAAAAAACATCTTCACGCTTCGTGAATAGTAACTCGTGAATAGTAACTCATGAATAGTAACTCGTGAATAGTAACTCATAAATAGTAACTCGTGAATAGTAACTCATGAATAGTAACCCCGACATGAAAAAGTTCCAAATTTGATAAAAAGTTCAACAAAGATTTTGGCATAATGATATTGAAGAAAATAATATCATTTGCGAAAGAAAAATAACATCCTTACCTCAAAATAACCGTATTTCATCGAATTTCTAGATATAGTCTTGTGTAAACTCGCATATAGTATAGCAACACTCAAAGTATACTCACAAGAATACGCTCGATAATATAGAGAGAGAAAGAGAGAAAACTTAGTTTCTGGTGTGATTTTCAATTCTAACTTAGCCCTCTATTTATAGGAAAATGTTAGAACGCCAAAGGAGACTAAATTAATAAAATATATTGTTATTTATTCCAAATTCCTACCCACATGTTTTGAAAACTCTAGCATGCCTTCTTTGGTCAAAAACATCAGCCACCCATGTGCCAACAACCACAAAAACGTTTTTCTTATATAAAATAATTAAAACTTCCAAAAATCAATTATTTCGGAACTCCGGAACTTCAATAATTCATGATAAATAGCCCTTTTATCAGAAAATTCGAATCTCGCGACTTTTTATAGGAAATTCAATTCTCTACAACTTTCCAGAAGGAAGTTTTTCCAAATTCCAAACAAAAATTATCCGAAATCCATAAATGAGCGATTTTACAGTCTATAATCAATTTTCGGTCAAGAATTGTGTCCACCGACACACAAAACATATGTTAAACATTTAATGCCACAAAATACTCTACCTCCTCATATACTCATATATCCCACATTCATTATAAAAATATCACCGTTAATATATTTAAATGAATTATTTTATGAGAAAAAGATAAAATATTAATTTTTAACAATTGTCACATTAAAAATTTTCTCCATCTATATCCACATAAAATCAATATCATATAAATCAATAATTAATTATTCACAAATAATATTATAGAATCACATTACTAACAACCAGCAGGTTCCCAAGAAAGAGGGGGCTTTCCAATAAGGAATTCTTCTTCTTCAAGCCGCAATTAGGTGACCAAACCTCTCCTTAGACAGAACTTTCTAGACATTGCCAATAATGTTATTTGATAATATTATTCAAATAATATGAATTATTGATTTGATAATGGAAAATACTGTGTAATGACAATTATTGAAACAACAAAGATACCAAATATCAACGCAAAGAATTATTGAATCAATATAATATTGAACAAGAATTCATCGTAACAATTATTGAGTAGTGCCTTCTTACGTAAGGATCAATAATTCAACAATACTTTTTCAATACCGTAATAGCTATCTTTATGCAACCACGCATATTATCAGATTTTAACCACCGGGTAACCCAACAAAGGTTAATTGGTAACAATTTACGCCATTATTTATAAAACTCAATCTTTGTCGCTTTTCTTTCATCCAACCGCTTTTTCCGTTATGGGGCCCACCAATGATCAAGGCTGTCAGATTTGGAGATTTCCTCGGCAAAAAGAATATTCCACGACCAAACGAATATTCCCCGGCAATAATGAATATTTTATAACCACTTGCTTATTTTGTAAACTTTGCATATTTCACCCATAACCAAAGAATTATATCAAATTAACCCTTATTAATTTAGAATAATGAATAAAGGAAAATTCAATTTTATTTATAATAAGTTGGGGTCTTACATACGTGTTATAAATGATTGTGCTAATTGTGAGACCGACATTGTTGAATATAGGTCTTACGAATGTAGTTATTTATATTGTGTAGCTGTAATCAACGCGGAAGGCAAGTTTCCTAACTCAACCTTGAGTTATATTCATTCAATTATTATAATGGTTAATTATTGCTAATTATACCATGTCCAGGGAATTTATTGTTGATTATTCGCAATTAGTGTATGATTAATAATTCAAATTGAATTACTACTTCGGAGAATATATATTTGTAGAATAACTGTTGTTGGATTTTCATATTCGTAGAAGATGGAATTGACAGTACAGATAATTCATGTTTATTGTCAAATTATGTTGAGAAATGTCTTAGCTAATTATTTTGGCTAGACACACATTTGTTAGAACTTGATAAATTGGAGAAGGGAATTCAATTGTTATTGATAGATTGATGCCAATTATTTTGGCTAGATCGATAAGTAAATAGAATTTGAAATCATAGTATTTCGTTGTTAAATCAAAATCTTGATTCTAAGACTGAGAAGAACAACCTTTTTATATAAAGGGAACAAAAATTTTAAGTCGTATATCGACCGTTGCGCGTAACCTAAGTATTATGCATAATATAGGGTACAAGGAGTTGCCGGGTCTAAGTACTTGCAGAGGGGTATGATTTAATCTTTATGGTTATCTGATACTCCTGCGTATGTATCAAAGTAAATCTTTGATAGATACCCGAGAAAGTAGAAGTTCTAGATCCAATGGATCGCTCAGCATAAATCTGGAAAATATTCCACTTTGTTATTGCGTAGAATTGATTCTTGTTTATTCAATAGAATATCGTAGAAACTTTGAAAGCGTTGTACTCTTTCATTATCAGATTATTGTTGCGGAGAATGTTAGAAGACTTGATATCGATTTCTATACCTTTATTGTATGTCTTAACTTGAGGGGCAAACTTGTTGCCCACCCTTGCTATAAATAAAACATTTCAGCTAGGAACGAAGAGGCCAGCGGGTCAAAGAAGAACAAAGGCAAAGGCAAGATGCTGGAGTAGTTATAATGAACAGTATTATTATTATGATGTATTGTAAACCCTTTTTGTATATCTAAAGCGGTATTTCTGTAATGTTATGGTTAGTGGACCTGGGACTTATGTATTAACAACTTATGTATTCCTATTTATATATGAATGGGTAGTTAAATGGTATTATAATGTGGATCGTGAACACCAAACTCGGGGGTCAGGTAACCCGGATTTGGGGTGTCACATTGCCTGGGAATCCATGAGCAAGCACCGAGATTGCTGTATAGGATTTGAAGGTCCAGAACATGTGATCCCAGGAGTTGAGGATTTGGGATCTATGAAATGGCATCATAGGCAGATAGGAGAAAATTTGATTGTAGTTGGCTCTCCTATATCCATCACAGCCCACTACAATTATCTCAACTTCGTCATCCTCTTCTTCTTCTTTGTATTCATTTGAAGTTTCCACTACATCAATTATCTCCACTTGACTTCTTTGTTCTTCTGCTCTCTTATCCTCTGTAGCTTCAACCCTTTCCATTTCTACAGTTTCTGAAGCTAGAATCTCTTGAGGGACTGAGGAAGATTCATGATGATCTCTTAGCAATTTCTCCTAAGCTGCAACCTTTTCTGACATAGGGACTTCGTGAGGCTCCCTCTCAATTTGATCATCCATTTTAATTTCAAACAGCTCCCTCTCAGCTAGAGAGAGACTTTTCTAGTGTAAGAACTTTAGGACGCTCCCCCTCAACTTGAGTTGTATTCTCCTTACTAGCTTCGGGTAGCCCTTTCTCAGTAGCTATCCTTCTGTCTTCCTCCTTTAACACTCCTTTATTGACAAGGATATACTTCTTGATCAGTTTTCTTTTTTTCTTCCTAGGTTGAGCCACAGCCTCAACACTTTCATCAACTTCAGCTCCGAAAGTTTGATCAGGCTAAGAAGCTGTTGCAACATCCTCTTTTAGAGTGGTGTCAAGTCTGGACTCTACGATCAGTAGTGACTCTACGATCGAAGAGAAAGAAGACTTCTTTGACTTATTGTTGCGTTTTCCTTTCTTAAGCAGATGAGAGATGGTAGCTCTGTCTTCTTCCTCCTACGACTGTTGTTCTTTCTACTTCAAATTCCTCAGAGTTTCAGTGTTTGAACTCTCTTGAGGTGCATCCGTAGTTGAACCTTGAGGCTCCTCTTTCATTTGAGCCTTCATTTTTCTTTTACCCTTGCTTTTTCTGATCAAGGCAATGGGTTCCTCTTTGTTGATTTCTTCTTCTTCTTCAGTTTCCCTTACAACTGACATAATTTTTGGTACCCTAGATTCCTTTACATCACCAGTTCTTCCACTTGATTCAGACACCATCTTGACATTTTCTACTAGATTTC
This sequence comes from Panax ginseng, assembly GCA_020205605.1. Taxonomy (NCBI): domain Eukaryota; kingdom Viridiplantae; phylum Streptophyta; class Magnoliopsida; order Apiales; family Araliaceae; genus Panax; species Panax ginseng. The sequence goes on from CM035136.1 coordinate 75,669,345, forward strand.
TTTTCCAATTTTCAAATAGCTGTTGGGATTGATGGATTCTCCTTCATTATCCCCAATTTTGTCACCCAGTGCTAACTGTAGGATGATGCTTATAAACCGCCCGTAGAGCATCTTTCGAGAGCTATTTGATTTTTTTGAATTGAGAATCCACTTCCCAATCCAGTCGATGAGTAGGGCTCCATAGTTTAGTTGAACCCCGAAGCAGATTTTTTTCATGAGCTTAAGTTACACTTCGTTCACAGAGCCATGGCCAGAGCTCTTGCAGCATATTCATTTCCCAACAATGTCAGCCAAAAACTCATACCTTTGGGGAAACTTTTTCTTCTTGTACCCCTTGACGGTCTGAAACTTCTTATGGTGCATCTTCTTCAGTCCTTCGTGGAAGTCAATGACCTCCAAAGATGGAAGTCCTTTCGATTTGAAACCTAAGGCTAGATTTATGTCTTCAACTTTGAGTTTGATTTCCACGCCCTTAACTCTTGTGGTTATAACATCGTCTTCAAATGCTCTATTTCTATATAACTCTTTTAGCAACTTAGGGTAGATCCACGTGCTAGTACCTAGAGCTTCTTTAAGACTAGCTTTCTTTAACAGTGACAGAATCTTGTTGAATTGAGGGTCAGTTGTCTTAAACTCGTCGAAGCAGAGTCTGTAACCATTGATAACATTTGAAGCCACAATTGATTCCTTTGAATTGAGGTTGGTTGAGCTTTTCAGAAAGCTAGGGTTTCTGCTTGTAGAGAGAGAGAGGGAAAGATGAATAGGCTTTTTGAACTTCTGAGATGAATTTTCAAAAAGATATTTTCAAACTATAAATATAACTTCCCTCCTCTCTATCTGCTTAGTGGGGCATGTGTCACATTCTGTTTGGCTCCACGATTTTAACTGACGTGGAATATAATTATTTGCCCTTAGCTTCTTCTGAGCTAATGTATCCTTTGGGAGGACTACGATCGTCGAGATAGCACTACATTCATTGAGGTTGCACTACGATCGTTGAGGTAGTCACTACGATTGTTGAGTTTTCACTGCGATAGTTGAGTTCACTGCTGAATCTGCTCTACAAAGGTTGTCTGTCCTGGTCCTTGTGATGAACTTTAACTTAGCACTCCTTCCGGGTTAAGGTAGCTCAGAAAGGGCCAACCTCTTAGAATTAACTAAGGATCAGGTTTGTCCCTGAGGCGCTTGTTAGAGGGATTGCTTGGATTTATTGGAAATAATGTCATCATATGATGCTTCTTTGTCGTGTCGAGGCAGCTCTACGATCGTGGTCTTTCATGTCAGAGTAGCTCTACGATCGTGGTCCTTTATGTCACGACAGTTCTATGATCGTGGACTTTCTTTAGTCATCTCTACGATTTTGAACATAACCTTCATATCTACATGGTTAGCATAAACTAGAGCATATATTTCATGGTTGTAGATTTAGCATGCCTAACTCGCTTATTAATTTATTAAATTTGGATTCATCTAGAGCCTTTGTAAAGACATCAGCAAGTTGATTTTTAGTAGGGATGTATTGTAAAGATATGATTCCATTTTGAACATGATCCCTAATAAAATGATATCTTATTTCTATATCCTTAGTCCTAGAATGCATGACAGGATTGTGTGTTATTGTTATGGTACTTGTGTTATCACAATGAACATGTATAGATTTGAAATCAAACCCATAGTCTGCTAGCTGATTTTTCATCCATAATATTTGAGCACAACAGCTGCCAGAGATAATGTATTCAGCTTCTGCAGTTGAAGTAGATACTAAGTTTTACTTCTTGCTAAAATAGGACACAAGTCTGTTTCCTAACAACCCGACAAAAGCACCGGTATTTTTTTATCTATTTTGCAACTCGCAGAATCGAGGGTTTGAGCACGGGGTCCCGATCTGAACTCGTCATTATCGCGGGTACGCTCGAAGCTGCTCACGGCGAGAGCGGTCGCCAAGCGTCTTGGCCGGGGACGGACCGAACGGCCTCTTGGGCCTTCCCCAAGGCGTCAAACAGTCGACTCAGAACTGGTACGGATAAGGGGAATCCGACTGTTTAATTAAAACAAAGCATTGTGATGGTCCCTGCGAGTTGGGGTGCATTAGATGGCGTTGGCATAGTGTACGTATGGCGCGTGAGTGGTGTTTGGTTTGTTTGGGTGGGTTGGATCCCTGCTTGTGCAGCGACGACCGCTCTTTCATTCCTTTTCATTCTTGATCCAAGAGCAGTAAGCCTTGGAACATCTCGGTTGTCTGTGTTTTATATGTTAGTTCAAGGGAGGACTCCTTGGGATACAAAAGTCCCAAGTAAGGTGTGCCTTTAAGATACCTGAAAATCATTTTTACAGCAGTTAAGTGTGACTCCTTAGGATTAGCTTCAAATCTAGCACATATGCATGTTGCAAACATTATGTCTGGTCTACAGAAAGTTAGATATAGAAGAGAGCCTATCATACCTCTGTATTGAGTTATATCAATACTTTTACCTTATTCATCTTTGTCAAGCTTGGTTGCTGGAGCAATTGGGGTTTTCATGGGAGAGGCTGATTCCATGTCATACTTTTTAAGTAAGTCTTTAATGTACTTGGCTTAGTTTATGAAGATTCCTTCATCAGTCTGCTTTACTTGCAATCCAAGAAAGAAGTTCAACTCACCCATCATACTCATTTTGAACTTGCTCTGCATAAGCTTGGCAAATCTCTTACACAATTTTTTATCAGTAGAGCCAAAGATAATGTCATCAACATATATTTGAACTAATAAGACTTTGTCTTTATGCTTTCTAAGAAATAATGTGGTATCTACTCTACCTCTAGTGAAACCATTTTTAATAAAAAAGTTAGTTAGTGTTTCATACCATGCTCTAGGTGCTTGTTTAAGACTATATAAGGCTTTGTCTAATCTATAGACATAATTAGAGAGAGTTAGATTGATGAAACCTGGAAGTTGCTCCACGTATACTTCTTCTTGAAGTTCACCATTCAGGAATGCACTTTTGACATCTATATGAAAGACTTTGAATTTCATGTTCGCATCAAAGGCAAGGAATATTCTGATGGCTTCTTATCTGGCAACAAGTGCAAAGGTCTCATCGTAGTCAATGCCTTCTTCTTGAGAGTAACCTTTGGCCATGAGTCTTGCTTTATTCCTTGTTATTACTCTATCTTCATCCATCTTATTTCTGAAGACCCACTTGGTGCCAATGACTAGATGACTTCTTGGTCTTGGAACTAATCTCCATACTTTGCTTCTTTCAAACTGGTTTAGTTCCTCTTGCATGGCTTCTATCCAACTTGAGTCTTCTATAGCATCTTCTATTTTCTTGGGTTCCATTTATGACAGAAAGCTTAGATAGAAACATTCATCCTGGGTGGCGGCTCTTGTCTTGGCTCTTGCATTTGGATCTCCAATGATTAAGTCTTAAGTGTGATCTTTTTCCCTTCTATTTCCTGTTGGAACATCTGTCTTGATGCCTTTTTGTCTAAGACCTTCCAGATTAATTTCTGCTTCTTGATTTTGAGATTCGTTGTCTTGCATAGTTCTCTCTACTATCTCCTCTCCTTGCTCGATGATTTCATTTTCTGGGACTACGATCGTGGTGTTGAGCTTGACAACCTCGTTCGTAATGTATGTATTGTCGTTTGTAGTGTCTTGAGACACTATTTTGTCCAAGTCTGTTTCATCAAAGATGATGTGAATCAAGACTTCAACAGTGTCTTCTTGTTGAACACCCTGTAAGCCTTACTGTATGTGGCATATCCGAGAAAGATTCCTTTGTCTGACTTGGGTTGGAACTTTTTCAGATACTGTTTCACATTGTTTAGAATGTAGCATGCACAACCGAATACATGAAAGTAGTTGACACTTGGCTTTCTTCCTTTCCATAGTTCATAGGGAGTCTTCTTTATCGTAGAGTGTATGAGCGATCTGTTCTGAGTGTAGCATGCAAAGTGTTGATGCTTACCGCCTGTAAGTATTCAGCAGATGAAATTCAACATTGCTAGTAGAGTTCTTCCATCCTCTATCAACGCTTACGTTCTTTCTCTCGCCACTCCATTTTGTTGAGGAGTTCGTGGAGCTGAGAAGTTATGACTGATGTCATTGTCTATGCAGAACTGGTCCATCTTAGAGAAGTCGAATTCTCTGCCATGACCACTCCTTATAGCCTTGATTTTCTCCCCTTTTTCGTTCATCACTAGTCTGAACATCTTGATTAGTTGGGAGCTTGTTTCATCTTTTGAGTTTAGAAAGAACACCCATGTGAATCTTGTGTAGTCATCTACTGTGACCAATGAGTATCTCTTCCCTCCAAGGCTTATTGTTGGAATTGGCCCAAATAGATCCATGTGAAGAAGCTATAGAGGCTTGTCAATTGAGTTAATAGTTTTGCTCTTGAATGAGCTTCTAGTTTACTTTCCAAGTTGACAGGCATTGCATGGCCTTTCTTTGACGAAGCTGAACTTGGGTAAGCCTGCTACTAGATCATTGAAGGCTAGTTTAGACATTCTTTTGAAGTTGAGATGAGACATTCTTCTATGCCATAACCAATGTTATAATCCTTCCAGTATTGATACCAGTGTTGTAATCCTTCCATATAGGCTACTTTACTGAAGGACATTGCACCATTTCCAGCTGAGCCATATCCTCTTGTCTTGCCAGAGCCATTGTCTCCGAAGATGACTGACGGACCCTCATTCTCTATGAAGTTAGACATGAGGGCTTTGTTCCCGGTCATGTGCCTTGAGCATCCACTGTCCAGATACCAGGTTGTGATTGTGGAACTCGGTTCCTGTGGTAAGATTAAACTCTCATTTTGCTTCTCATACTTGCATGGATCCTATTTTGTTAGTACCCTTGGGAACCCAAATTTGCTTGATTTTAGATCTCACATGCATAGGATTATGGTAGCATATTGCAGCCCTATGACCAATCTTATTACATACAAAGCATCTAATATGATGCATGCTTGTGTGTGTATGTGGATTCTTCCTCCATTTGGACTTATGTGGGTTCTCAGCAATCCTTCCTTTATATTGATTCTCCTTTTTTCATGTATCCTTGTGTTTTATGATTTATAAGAAGTGAAGCTTAACTCTACGATTCCTTCTCAGTTGGTTCGTGGAGTTGATTTTACTTGACTCTACGATCCTTCGAGGTTGGAGAGTAGTGACTGAGTTACTCTTCTCTTTTCTAAAACCTAGGCCAGCATGGGATCCTTTATTCCTTGGAACATGGATTGGATAAAAAGAGAAAGATTGGACTGGTTCTTCCTTCTGTGAGGATTTCATAAATGTAATGCTTCTACTAAAACTTGAAACATTACTAGAGCTGGTTTCCTTTATCTTTTCCACATATGGTTCTGAGGTGGATTCCCCAAAACCTAAACCTGTTCTATCAGATGCACTTCTCTGACTGGAGATCAAGGAGTCCATGGAAGAAGAGGATTTATTCCATGTAGAGATTATCCTTTCTAGTTCCTCAATTTTAGAGGATAGACTTGACTCTCTTTGTGCATTGAGTTCATTGGTATGTTTTAAGAGCTTATTCTCAGTTTCAAAGTTAGAGAGGGAGTCAGTACTTAGAAGGGTTATTTCCAGTTCTTCCTGAACTTTCTCTTTTTCTTTTTGAAGAAGAGAATAATCTTTGGACAGAACTTTAAACCATTTCTTGTATTGATGCAGATCAAATTTTATGCCATGTAGTGCAGTTCTTAAATCATCAATGTCTACATCAGGAGAGTTAAAGTCAAATACCTCATCTATACTTACTTCATGAATGTCAGAGTTCTTCTTATCCTTTGAATGTTTGGCCATCAGGCAAAGATTTGCCATTTGCAAATCTTCATCATCTCCAGATTCCAGAGTTGAGTCGTTGTCTGAGTCACTCCACGATCCTCTGGAATCCTCCGGCTACAAGGCCTTTGTCTTTCTTCTGAGGCCTTTTGTTGCCTTTGAATTCTTTCTTTGAATTTGATTTCCTCTTTAGTTCTTCTCTAAGAGGTTTGTCGTAGTTTGCAATGAAGTGGTTAGACTTTTTGCAGTTGTAGCATAAGTCATTTATCTGCTCCTTGCTGCTGTAGTTGTTGACTTTCTTTGGTTTGCTTATTCTGCCTTGACGTATGAACCTTTTCAGTCTTCTTACCAACATTGCAAAGTCCTCATCATCATCTTCATCATAGTCAGAGTCATTTTCAGTGTTGGCTTTGGAGATGCTATCTGTTGCTTTGAGGGAAACTCATTTGTCCTTCTTCCTTCCTTCAGATAGAGTTTTTACTCATTGAGTCAGCTTCAGTTCATAAGTGAGAAGGTTACCATACAACTGTTGAACAATCATTTCATGGAGATTCTTTGATTTTCTGATGGCAGTAGTTTTGGCATCCCACTTGCTAGGTAAGGCTCTCATGAACTTTATGATCAGATCTTTATTTGGATAGTGTAACGATCGAGAAACTTGTAATTTAATTTAAAATTTTATTGATTAAATAAATATTTTAAATAATTTATTTATTGGGAAAAATAAATATTTGATGAATTGTGATGTAATAATTTAGTTGAGTATGTATGCTAACTAAATTAATGAATAGTAATTTTAATATTTGAGGATTTAATTTAATGAAAATAATTAAATTAAATGAATTGTTTAATATTTAAGAAAATAAGTAAATTAAATAAAGTTATGTTTAAGTCTAATTTATTAATTTAAATTAGATATATAATTATTTATTATTCATAAATATAATTATAATAGAAATTATTATAATTACCATTATAAGTTATTTAAATTAATTAAGCTAAAGTAATTTAAATTAACTAAAATCAAGAGTGACAAAAGTAACTATATAATATAATATTATAAAAATAAACTAGTATGAGATTTGTGTGTAGCCAAACGTAGCCTTGTGGCTTTTGGCCTAACATAACTGATAGACGTATTATTTTTTTAACTGATGATCGTGGGGAGCTTCAGTTTATTCTACGCATCATATTTCCCTAAGGCTAGATAATAGAACTACAAGAGAGAAACACAGAGATTAGAGAGAGAGAGTTTGGTGAGAAGAATTGCAGAGGTTTTGGAGAAGAAAGTAAACACATTGATTTTGAGAGAAGGGTTTGTTAAATCAAGGTATAAACTATTCTTGATTTTAACTCTTAATTTTGGTACTATATATTCTATATGATTTGGAAATCACGTTGAATTGATATGTATATATATAAGTAAGCTTTTAGAATATGTTAATCATTGTATGTGAGTGTTGTTTGATGATTAAAACACGTGAATTTGGGTTTGTAGGGAGAAAAGTAAATACCCGTGTATGTTTATGAAAAATGGCTTTAGAAAGTACAAAATTTCATTTTTAATATGTATGATAATCTATAAATTGATGTTAGATTATGTTAGTATGTTAAGAAACGAAAGCGGCGTAGTTCGAATCATGTCAATTGGTTAAGCAACGAATTTGTGGCGATCGAATTCGCTAAAAGTGTCAAAATTGAAGAAATTTGGAAAATTATGGTTTTGATTCTTCAAATTCGTGTATATGTGATGTTTATGTGGTTAAAATGGTGTATAGCATGCTTAAATATGTTATTATAGAGTTTTAGTTGTTTAGGTTTGTGAATTTTTGTGGTTTTGGGATGAATTGGGTGTCTACTGTGTAGCAGAGTTGTTGTTGCATGTTTCTATCTATATATGGCGCAACTGCTACTGCTACCATTAGTGTAAAGGCAGGCAAATTGCTACCGTAGGCCTTCTACAAATCTGTAATAAGCATAATAAAGACAGGTGGACACCGCAAATCGTCGTGCCGTGTTCTCGAGTCTTGGCGAAGATTTACGCCTATTTGTAGGTCATGATTAATGGACTTAATCTAGTTTAGCAAACATGTTAATGATGTTAAGACATAACATAGTCTACAACAACATATTGTAATGTGCTATAATACAAAGTGTGAAGATTTTTAAGTGTTTGTTAATTAAGTTATGTAATGAATCAAAAAGTGATGTTTATGAAAGTTAAAGATAAAGGACAAGATTTATGTTAGTTTATTGTGAGATTTCAGATTCGTTAAAGTTGTTAACCAACATGGTTAGATGTTAAATTAAGGTTATGACCTAAATGATGGGTTAAACCCATAAAGCTAATATTAATACAACTAATTGTTATTGCGATTCCAATGATATGTGTAGGGTAATTGGAGAACAATATTTTACTTGTGTAGCTTCCATACAAGGCAAGTTTCTTATCCTAAACTTTTATTGAGCAAGTATCCCTAACCTATGCTACTTAATTATTCAGCAAGGGTTACTTATCGTTGTTATGTTATACTTATGCAAATTTTATATTTCTAAGTTATCGGTGTATAAGTTCCTAATTTCTATGTTGAGGTTGAGCAAATATATCTATCTTGCATATGTTTGTACAAGCTCTTGTAACCTAATTTGTTACCTCGAGCGAGTTTTACTTTTCTAAATCTTGATATTATTATTCAAAGCATATATTGTTCTAATACATCGATTCAAATGTGATTGTTCTAACTCTTTTGGATATAGAACTTTGCATGTATATCATGGTTATTCAATTATACATTGTTGTTATTCAGTCTTTGACTTTGATAACCTTGTCCAATTCTATATTCTTGTATTAACCTTCAAGTAGTAAGCAAACTTTTATTGATTGAACTAGTCTATTATGAATAGTGTTCTAAAATTTTAGAACCACTGATAAGTTAGTTCCGAGCTAAACTTTCTTTAGTGCGGAAATTCTAAATTCAAACTGAGACGAGCAACCCTAATATAGTGGATTTTGTACGTGTAACGTTTAGATGTTTGTGCACAATACATGGTACAAAGGGCTGATCCCCCTAAGTACGTTAAGAAGGGTTTGTATAGTCTAAATGACTGTTAAGGTTGGAGTAGTAATACCTAATCACCAGGGACATAGTTCGTGGTCTTAAGACCCTCAGTCATTAAAGTTCGAACTTGTTTTCTATTTTTGATTCGTAGAACAATTTCATTATTGTTCAGCATTCGTTGTTCATTCTCATGTTTTTATTTTTACTACTCTTTATATCAGTAAGCAACTGTTTGCTCACTCTTGCAATTAACACTAAGCTAAAGTTGAAAGAGTCGATGAGCCTTCTACTAGCAAAGGAAAGGGCAAGATGTCCAAGTGTTGAAGATTTATTAGAATTTATTTAAATGCAGTATGTTATGAGACTTGTTTTCTTTTATGATGTATTTCACAAACTTATGTAATAATTTAAGGTTAGATTACCTGGGATTGTTTATGAGATGATGTAACCCTTTAATGGGGAAGATTTAGTTTAAATTAATTGATGTTTTTATCATTTATTATGGGTAGTTAGATGTAATTATTTTGATAGTGAGCACCAAATCCTATGGGAATGAAGTACCCGAATTTGGGGGTGTCACAAGTTGGTATCAAAGCTTTAGGTTATGAACCTTAGGTGGGGGAAACCTTAGGAAGTAACCTTTAAGGAGTCAGAAAACCTAGGGGTGTTTAACTCTTATCGGGTTTTAAGGAATGGATTAAGGCATCCATTGAAGCTAAACAATAAAAGAAATTATGTGCTATGTGTTAATAACTTATGTGCTCGCGAGTATCAAAAATGTTAAGTAAAATTTAAAATATTTTGTTGACAGGATATCTAATGAAGGAGGATCCAGTCCAGCTAGGGAGGTGATACCTCAGATATCTAGAGATGACGAACCCCGAGATATTCATGTAGTACGGAAATAGTTGATCCAAGAGGATGAGCATGTGACCAATCTTGAGGAGGATAATTCTAAGGAGATAGAGGAAGATGATGAGGAAGAGGATCCTGTGGAGTTTCCATCAAACTCCATATCAACTGAGATGTATGATGCTTTGTACGACCGTAACATAGAGTTACATGATAGTGTAGAGTAACTGAAGGAGTTAGTTGAGATGCATTTTGCTACGATGGAGCAGAAGGATGCAGAGATTCAGGCACTTGACTCAAGACTTGGAAACACAGAGTGGGACCTAGTTCATACTAAGGGTCAGCATGAAGATCTGTTGGCAGTGAATGAGAAGATGAAGACAGACATGGAGAAATTAAAAGATGACTTCAAAGAGGAATCAGCTAAGCGTGCAAGAGCAGAGGACGCTTGGATGAAGGCGACTCAACGTGCAGACCGTGCTGAGGCTAAAGTCCAACTGAAGAAGGCCAAAATGAACAAAATGGATCATGCCTTTAATTCTGCGATTAATAGGGCCCAGGATCGAGTCTTTTATTACCCGCCTCAATTTTAAGACTCGTCGTGGTTGGTGATGGATCATAGGACGGTGTATCATATTTTGGAGGAAGAGCGTAGGGAAGACTCTCGACGTCTTAATATGCATAGATAGAAAATATGAGTGATAATAATATGTGGTTATTTATGTGAATAAATAATATTTTAAACCCTTATTTTGAGATGAATAAAGGGGTAGTATGAGTATGTAATCCTGAAACTTGTCTAGTTCAGGAAAGTGGATGTTTATAGGAGATATGCTATCTTTTATATGTTTTAAAATGTTATGAATGAATAAAATATCAAAGTTATTTGAAATGTTATGTGTTATATCTTTAATCTTAGAATGTTTAAAGTTAAACTTTAAATTATTCAAGGAATTTAATAAATGAACTAATAAGCATATATTTTAACAGAAAATGCCTCCTAGAAGAAGACAACCACGCTAATAACCACCTCCTGAGGGGTCTACTAACAATAACAACGAGGTCAATGCTAACCCAGTTCTGCAGTTGGTGACTTTGTTGACGGGAGCACTTGTGAATCAACCGCAAGCTCAAGTTACGATCTTCAAGGAATTCAAAGCGGTTGGACCGCCAGAGTTTTAAGGGTCTATGAATCCAGTGGAAGCCCAAACCTGGATCATGGAAATGGAGAAAGTGTTTGATGTTGCTAGACATAACGAAGATCAGAAGACTGCGTTCACGACGTTCACGCTGAAGTTCGAAGCTAGTTACTGGTGGCAAGCAAATAAGGTTCGTGGGGGATAAGGAGTGATAACGTGTGATAGATTTAAGGAGATTTTTTTTGAAATGTACTTTCCAGCGAGTTATTAGAATCAGTTGGAGATGTAATTTCTTGAGTTGAAACAAGGAACCATGACGGTGCCAGAATATGCTGCGAAGTTAAACGAGTTGGCAAGGCTTGCCACTTATCAAGTCAATACGGATGAGAATAAGGTGAGAAGGTTCAAACAAGGATTGAAACCCTGGCTGTATAGCATGGTTTCAATGTTCTAGTTAAATAAATTTGCGGCTGTACTGGAAAAGGCAATTATTGCAGAAGGTGGAAGTGATGCCTTGACCAAGTACAATCAAGAACAGAAGAAGAGGAAGAATGAGAATGAAAATAAGGCTGGTGGAAGTAACGTTGGAAGTAACAATCAGAAGAAGAAGTGAAGCAAGAATTCGACTACGGGAGGACTGCAAGGAAGTCAGCAGAAGAAAAAGTTTGAAGCTTGTGTTATTTGTGGAAAGAACCATACTGGGGTATGTTTGAAGGGAAAGCGGGTGTGTTTCAAGTGTGGTCAAGAGGGACACATTGCACCGAACTATTTTAGCCCAAAGAAAAGAGCATGTTTTACCTGCAGTTCGAAGGATCACATGGCTCGTGATTGCCCTAAAAAGACAAATGGGAGTGCAAGTGGATGAAAGGGAAACAACAATCTGGTGGTGCATTGACTATCATCGGACCAATACAAATAAGCCGACTTTCATCATGAGAACTTTCAATATGACCGCAAGCGAGGATCTTTTTCGATCTAAGGATGTGGTGTCAGGTATCATTCCGATTAATGGTATTAATGCTTATGTACTATTTGATTCAGGTGCTACTTGCTCATTTATATCCGATGAATTTGCCCAGAACTTAGATTTGCCTCAAGAAGAATTAGATTATCCTTTGAGCATAGAGATTGCAAATAGGGAAGTGATTCCTGTTAGATTCATATATAAGAATTGTAGAGTGGTTATTAAGGGTCAAGAGATGATGGTAGACTTGATACCAATTAGACTGGGTGAGTTTGATGTTATCCTGGGAATGAATCGGTTATTCAATCACGGATCAGTAATTGATTTCCAAAGGAAATGTGTTAACCTTATGACTCCGTCAAAGGTTGTGTTTTATGGCAGTAAGTCACCTCGACAAGCAAGTTGTCTGATGGTGATGCAAGACAAGAAGTTGTTAAGATAAGGATGTGTAGGATACATAGCCTACATAGTCGATACACAGAAGAAGAGTACGAAGTTAGAAGAGATACCGATCATAAGAGATTTAACAGACGTATTTCTAGATGATTTGCTGGGTCTTCTACCAGATCGACAAATCAAGTTCGTGATTGATTTAGTACCAGGAACGGGACCGATATCTAAGGCACCATACAGAATGGCCCTGGTAGAGATGAAAGAGTTGATGGTGCAATTGCAAGAATTGCTCGACAAGAAGTATATCCAGCCGAGCGTATCGCCATGGGGAGCGCCAGTGTTATTTGTTAAGAAGAAGGATGGGTTGATGCGGCTCTGCATTAACTATCAAGAATTGAATAAGGTCACGATTAAAAATAAGTATCCATTACCTAGAATAGATGACCTATGCGATTAGCTGAAAGGAGCAAAATATTTCTCAAAGATAGACTTGAGGAATGGTTATCATCAGCTGAAGGTGAGGCCAGAAGACGTATCGAAGACGGAATTCAGAACTCGGTATGGTCATTATGAGTTTCTGGTTATGTCATTTGGTTTAACCAATGCACCTGCAACGTTCATGGATTTGATGAACATGGTGTTTAAACCATTCTTAGATAAATTTGTGGTGGTGTTTATTGATGATATCCTGGTGTATTCTAAGACCAAGGAGGAACATGTTGAACACTTAAGAGTGACGTTGGAGACATTGAGAAAAGAGAAGTTGTACGTAAAATTTTCAAAATGTGAGTTTTGGTTGGAATGTGTACAGTTTCGCAGACACTTTATTGATAAAGACGGAATTTCGGTAGATCCATCTAAGGTTGAAGCTATAGCAAACTGGGATAAGCCGAAGACACCGTCAGAGATAAGGAGTTTCTTAGGGTTAGCAGGATACTATAGGCGTTTTATTCAAGACTTTTCCAAGATCGCAACCCCATTGATGAATTTAAACAGGAAGGCGGTTAAGTTTGTTTGGACGAAAAAGTGTGAGGAAAGTTTTCACAAATTGAAGAAGAGGTTGAGTACGGCACCTCTGTTGTCATTGCCTGATGATACAACGAATTTTGTAGTGTAGAGTGATGCATCGCATAAAGGACTATGTTGTGTGCTTATGCAGAACGACAGAGTTATTGCATATGCATCATGTCAATTAAAAGATTACGAGAGGGTATCCAACTAATGACTTAGAGTTGGCTGCGGTGGTGTTTGCCCTGAAGATTTGGAGACATTATTTTTATAGAGAGAGGTGTGAGATATATACTGACCATAAAAGTCTGAAGTATATCTTTACACAAAAAGATTTGAATATGAGGAAGAGAAGATGGTTGGAGTTGATCAAAAACTATGACTGCGAGATTTTCTATCATCCCGGAAAGGCGAATGTTGTTGCTGATGCTTTAAGTAGGAAGGGACGTGAAAAACTAATGATGTTGACAGCTCAGGATAAGTTAGTGTCGTAAATGGTTAAGTTGGAATTGGAAATTAAATATCCAACAAAATCCGATGAGAAGTTGTTCCAGATAGGAAACGGTTCAACGTTGGTAGATAGAGTGAAGAATGCATAACTTCAGGATGGAGACTGCGAAAAGGTAAAACAGAAAGTATCTGAAGGGGAGGAAAGCAAATTCAAAATTGATTTGGAAGGGTTACTTCGATTTGAAGGGAGAATTTGGGTTCCGCCAGTACCAAAAATTAAAGAGTAAATTCTGAGTGAAGCTCACAACTCAAGATATTTGATTCACCCTGGAAGTACGAAAATGTACCAGGATCTTAGACATCATTTTTGGTGGCCGAATATGAAAAAAGATGTGGTTGAGTGTGTGGCAAAATGTTTAATGTATCAGAAAGTTAAAGCTGAACACCAAAGGCCAAGCGAATTATTGCAACCGTTGGAAATACCGGAATGGAAATGGGAGCATAACACAATGGATTTTGTGGTAGGTCTTCCAATGACTCAGCAAGGTTATGACGTCGTTTGGGTGATTGTTGATCGATTAACAAAGTCGGCACACTTCTTACCAATCAAGATAAGATTTAACCTGGATCGGTTGGCAAAACTTTATATGAAGGAAATTGTTTCAAGACACGGTGTACCTGTGTCCATTGTATCAGACAGAGATCCGCGTTTCACATCAAATTTCTGGAAACGATTACAAGAATGTTTGGGAACTCAGTTGAGAATAAGCACAGCGTACCATCCTCACACAGACGGACAGAGTGAGAGAACCATCCAGACACTAGAGGATATGCTCAGAGCATGTATTATGGATTTCAATGGAAATTGGGATGATCATTTACCGTTGGTTGAATTTTCCTATAATAATAGTTATCAAGCGATTATTGGCATGTCGCCTTATGAAGTGTTATACGGCAGGAAATGCAGAACTCCGTTATGCTGGGATGAGGTAGGCGAACGTCAACTATTGGGTCCAGATTTGGTACAACAAACCATCAAGATCATCAAGGTGATTCGAGCAAGATTGATAGTTGCACAGGATAGACAGAAGAAATATGTCGATCAACACCGACAAAATCGAGAATTCGATGTTGGTAGTTATGTGTTCTTGAAAGTATCTCCCTGAAAGGGGAAAATTCGGTTTGGCAAGAAGGGGAAATTAAGCCCTAGGTTTATAGGACATTTTGAAGTGCTTCGACGCGTGGGTGAAGTGGCATACGAGGTAGCTTTACCTCCAAAATTTGTGCATATCCATAATATTTTCCATGTCTCGATGTTGAGACCATATAAGCGTGACTATAATCATGTTATAGAATATGAAACCTTACAGTTTGAGAAACACTTGTCCTATGAAGAAGTTCCTGTTCAAATTATCGACAGGAAAAAGTAAGTACTAAGGAATAAAATAATACATTTTGTTAAGGTAATCTGGAGGAACCACAATGCTGATGAAGCTACGTGGGAACTTGAAGATCTCATGATGAAGAATTATCTTCAGTTATTTTCTTAATCTTGTATAATGATTCTGGGGACAGAATCCTGTTAAGGAGGGAAAAATGTGTCAAATTTATTTATCGAGTTGTGATTCTGTGGACAAAATCCTTTTGAGGATGGAAGGATGTAACGATCAAAAAAATTTGTAATTTAATTTAAAAATTTATTGATTAAATAAATATTTTAAATAATTTATTTATTGGAAAAAATAAATATTTGATGAATTGTGATGTAATAATTTAGTTGAGTATGTATGCTAACTAAATTAATGAATAGTAATTTTATTATTTGAGGATTTAATTTAATGAATATAATTAAATTAAATGAATTTTTTAATATTTAAGAAAATAAGTAAATTAAATAAAGTTATGTTTAAGTCTAATTTATTAATTTAAATTAGATATATAATTATTTATTATTCATAAATATAATTATAATAGAAATTATTATAATTACCATTATAAGTTATTTAAATTAATTAAGCTAAAGTAATTTAAATTAACTAAAATCAAGTGTGACAAAAGTAACTATATAATATAATATTATAAAAATAAACTAGTATAAGATTTGTGTGTAGCCAAACGTAGCCTTGTGGCTTTTGGCCTAACATAACTGCTAGACGTATTATTTTTTTAAGTGATGATCGTAGGGAGCTTCAGTTTATTCTACGCATCATATTTCCCCAAGGCTAGATAATAGAACTAGAAGAGAGAAACACTGAGATTAGAGAGAGAGAGCTTGGTGAGAAGAATTGCAGAGGTTTTGGAGAAGAAAGTAAACAAAATGATTTTGAGAGAAGGGTTTGCTAAATCAAGTTATAAACTATTCTTTATTTTAACTCTTAATTTTGGTACTATATATTCTATATGATTTGGAAATCACGTTGAATTGATATGTATATATATAAATAAGGTGTTAGAATCTGTTAATCATTGTATGTGAGTGTTGTTTGATGATTAAAACACGTAAATTTGGGTTTGTAGGGAGAAAAGTAAATACCCGTGTATGTTTATGAAAAATGGCTTTAGATAGTACAAAATTTCATGTTTAATATGTATGATAATCTATAAATTGATGTTGTATTATGTTAATATGTTAAGAAACGAAAGCGGCGTAGTTCGAATCATGTCAATTGGTTAAGCAACGAATTTCTGGAGATCGAATTTGCTAAAAGTGTCAAAATTGAAGAAATTTGGAAAATTTTGGTTTTGATTCTTCAAATTCGTGTATATGTGATGTTTATGTGGTTAAAATGGTGTATAGCATGCTTAACTATGTTATTACAGAGTTTTAGATGTTTAGGTTTGTGAATTTCTGTGGTTTTGGGATGAATTGGGTGTCTATTGTGTAGCAGAGTTGTTGTTGCATGTTTCTATCTATGCGTGCAGCTTGATTCTTGCAGATTACCACTGATGACGTAAACGACGCAATAATAGCACCGTAGGCCTTCTAAAATATGAATAGCCTTGAACTTAGACTGTGGATAAAGTAACTGTACTAAGCCGTGCCCTAAGTCTTCGAAGTAGTAGTGATTTTTTGCCTATTTGTAGGTCATGATTAATGGACTTAATCTAGTTTAGCAAACATGTTAATGATGTTAAGACATAACATAGACTACAACAACATATTGTAATGTTCTATAATACAAAGTGTGAAGATTTTTAAGTGTTTATTAATTAAGTTATGTAATGAATCAAAAAGTGATGTTTATGAAAGTTAAAGATAAAGGACAATATTTATGTTAGTTTATTGTGAGATTTCTGATTCGTTAAAGTTGTTAACCAACATGGTTAGATGTTAAGTTAAGGTTATGACCTAAATGATGGGTTAAACCCATTAAGCTAATATTAATACAACTAATTGTTATTGCGATTCCAATGATATGTGTAGGGTAATTGGAGAACAATATTTTACTTGTGTAGCTTCCATACAAGGCAAGTTTCTTATCTAAACTTTTATTGAGCAAGTATCCCTAACCTATGCTACTTAATTATTCAGCAAGGGTTACTTATCGTTGTTATGTTATACTTATGCAAATTTTATATTTCTAAGTTATCGGTGTATAAGTTCCTAATTTCTATGTTGAGGTTGAGCAAATATATCTATCTTGCATTTTTTTGTACAAGCTCTTGTAACCTAATTTGTTACCTCGAGCGAGTTTTACTTTTCTAAATCTTGATATTATTATTCAAAGCATATATTGTTCTAATACATCGATTCAAATGTGATTGTTCTAACTCTTTTGGATATAGAACTTTGCATGTATATCATGGTTATTCAATTATACATTATTGTTATTCGGTCTTTGACTTTGATAACCTTGTCCAATTCTATATTCTTGTATTAACCTTCAAGTAGTAAGCAAACTTTTATTGATTGAACTAGTCTATTATGAATAGTGTTCTAAAATTTTAGAACCACTGATAAGTTAGTTCCGAGCTAAACTTTCTTTAGTGCGGAAATTCTAAATTCAAACTGAGACGAATTACCCTAATATAGTGGATTTTGTACGTGTAACGTTTAGATGTTTATGCACAATACATGGTACAAAGGGCTGATCCCCCTAAGTACGTTAAGAAGGGTCTGTATAGTCTAAATGACTGGTAAGGTTGGAGTAGTAATACCTAATCACCAGGGACATAGTTCGTGGTCTTAAGACCCTCAGTCATTAAAGTTCGAACTTGTTTTCTATTTTTGATTCGTAGAACAATTTCATTATTGTTCAGCATTCATTGTTCATTCTCATGTTGTTATTTTTACTACTCTTTATATCAGTGAGCAATTGTTTGCTCACTCTTGCAATTAACACTGCAGCTAAAGTTGAAAGAGTCGATGAGCCTTCTACTAGCAAAGGAAAGGGCAAGATATCCAAGTGTTGAAGATTTATTAGAATTTATTTAAATGCAGTATGTTATGAGACTTGTTTTCTTTTATGATGTATTCCGCAAACTTATGTAATAATTTAAGGTTATATTACCTGGGATTTTTTATGAGATGATGTAACCCTTTAATGGGGAAGATTATTGTTTAAATTAATTGATGTTTTTATCATTTATTATGGGTAGTTAGATGTAATTATTTTGATAGTGAGCACCAAATCCTATGGGAATGAAGTACCCGAATTTGGGGGGTGTCACAGGTTGGTATCAAAGCTTTAGGTTATGAACCTTAGGTGGGGGAAACCTTAGGAAGTAACCTTTATGGAGTCAAAAAACATAGCGTTGTTTAACTCTTATCAGGTTTTAAGGAATGGATTAAGGCATCCATTGAAGCTAAACAATAAAAGAAATTATGTGCTATGTGTTAATAACTTATGTGCTCGCGAGTATCAAAAATGTTAAGTAAAACTTAAAATATTTTGTTGACAGGATGTCTAATGAAGGAGGATCCAGTCCAGCTAGGGAGGTGATACCTCAGATATCTAGAGATGACAAACCCCGAGATATTCATGTAGTGCGGAAATAGTTGATCCAGGAGGATGAGCCTGTGACCAATCATGAGGAGGATAATTCTAAGGAGATAGAGGAAGATGATGAGGAAGAGGATCCTGTGGAGTTTCCACCAAACTCCATATCAACGGAGATGTATGATGCTTTGTACGACCGTAACATAGAGTTACAGGATAATGTAGAGTAACTGAAGGAGTTAGTTGAAATGCATCTTGCTACGATGGAGCAGAAGGATGCAGAGATTCAAGAACTGGACTCAAGACTTGGAAACACAGAGTGGGACCTAGTTCATACTAACGGTCAGCATGAAGATCTGTTGGCAGTGAATGAGAATATGAAGACTGACATGGAGAAATTAAAAGATGTCTTCAAAGAGGAATCAGCTAAGCGTGCAAAAGCAGAGGATGCTTGGATGAAGGCGACTCAACGTGCAGACCGTGCTAAGGCTAAAGTCCAACTGAAGAAGGCCAAAATGAACGAAATGGATCATGCCTTTAATTCTGCGATTCATAGGGCCCAGGATCGAGTCTTTTATTACCCGCCTCAATTTTAAGACTCGTCGTGGTTGGTGATGGATCGTAGGACGACATATTGTATTGTGGAGGAAGAGCGTAGGGAAGTCTCTCGACGTCTTAATATGCATAGATAGAAAATAAGAGTGATAATAATATGTGGTTATTTATGTGAATAAATAATATTTTAAACCCCTTATTTTGAGATGAATAAAGGGGTAGTATGAGTATGTAATCCTGAAACTTGTCTAGTTCAGGAAAGTGGATGTTTATAGGAGATATGCTATCTTTTATATGTTTTAAAATGTTATGAATGAATAAAATATCAAAGTTATTTGAAATGTTATGTGTTATAGCTTTAATCTTAGAATGTTTAAAGTTAAACTTTAAATTATTCAAGGAATTGAATAAATGAACTAATAAGCGTATATTTTAACAGAAAATGCCTCCTAGAAGAAGACAACCACACCAATAACCACCTCCTGAGGGGTCTACTAACAATAACAACGAGGCCAACGCTAACTTGGGTTCGTGAGTTGGTGACTTTGTTGACGAGCACTTGTGAATCAACCGCAAGCTCAAGTTACGACCTTCAAGGAATTCAAAGCGGTTGGACCGCCAGAGTTTCAAGGTTCTATGAATCCAATGGAAGCCCAAACCTGGATCATGGAAATGGAGAAAATGTTTGATGTTGCTAGAGTTAACAAAGATCGAAAGATCGCATTCGCGACGTTCATCTTTGAAGTTCGGCTAATTCTTGGTGGCAAGAAAATAAGGTTCGTGGGGGACAAGGAGTGATAACGTGGGATAGATTTAAGGAGATTTTTTTCGAAATGTACTTTCCAGCGAGTTCTTAGAATCAGTTGGAGGTGCAATTTCTTGAGCTAAAACAAAGAACCATGACGGTGCCAGACTATGCTGCGAAGTTTAACGAGTCGGCAAGGCTTGCCACTTATCAAGTCAATACGGATGAGCGTAAGGTGAAAAGGTTCGAACAAGGATTGAAACCCTGGCTGTATAGCAAGGTTTCAATGTTCTAGTTAAATATATTTGCGGCTGTACTGGAAAAGGAAATTATCGCAGAAGGTGGAAGCGATGCCTTGACCAAGTACAATCAAGAATAGAAGAAAAGGAAGAATGAGAATGAAAATAAGGCTGGTGGAAGTAACGTTGGAAGTAATAATCAGAAGAGGAAGTGAAGCAAGAATTTGACTACGGGAGGACTGCAAGGAAGTCAGCAGAAGAAAAAGTTTGAAGCTTGTGCTACTTGTGGAAAGAACCATACTGGGGTATGTTTGAAGGGAAAGCGGGTGTGTTTCAAGTGTGGTCAGGAGGGACACATTGCACCGAACTATTTTAGCCTAAAGAAAAGAGCATATTTTACCTGCAGTTCGAAGGATAACATGGCTCGTGATTGCCCTAAAAAGACAGCGGGGAGTGCAAGTGGATGAAAGGGAAACAACAACGGTGGTGGTGCATTGACTATCACTGGACCAATACAGTCAAGCCGACTTACTGCGAGAACTTTCAATATGACCGTGATGCGAGGATCTTTATTGATCTAAGGATGTGGTGTCGTGTATCATTCTCGATTAATGGTATTAATGCTTATGTACTATTTGATTCGGTGCTACTTGTTCATTTATATCGATGAATTTGCCCAGAACTTAGATTTGCCTCAAGAAGAATTAGATTATCCTTTGAGCATAGAGATTGCAAATAGGGAAGTGATTCCTGTTAGATTCATATATAAGAATTGTAGAGTGGTTATTTAGGGTCAAGAGATGATGGTAGACTTGATACCAATTAGACTGGGTGAGTTTGATGTTATCCTGGGAATGAATCGGTTATTCAATTACGGATCAGTAATTGATTTCCAAAGGAAATTTGTTAACCTTAAGACTCCGTCAAAGGTTGTGTTTTATGGCGATAAGTCACCTCGACAAAGCAAGTTATGCGATGGTGATGCAAGACAAGAAGTTGTTAAGATAAGGATGTGTAGGATACATAGCCTACATAGTCGATACACAGAAGAAGAGTACGAAGTTAGAAGAGATACCGATCATAAAAGATATTATAGACGTAATTCTAGATGATTTGCTGGGTCTTCTACCAGATCGACAAATCAAGTTCGTGATTGATTTAGTACCAGGAACGGGCCTGATATCTAAGGCACCATATAGAATGGCCCTGGTAGAGATGAAAGAGTTAATGGTGCAATTGCAAGAATTGCTCGACAAGAAGTATATCCAGCCGAGCGTATCGCCATCGGGAGCGCCAGTGTTATTTGTTAAGAAGAAGGATGGGTCGATGCGGCTCTGCATTAACTATCGAGAATTGAATAAGGTCATGATTAAAAATAAGTATCCATTACCTAGAATAGATGACCTATGCGATTAACTAAAGGGAGAAAAATATTTCTCAAAGATAGACTTGAGGAATGGTTATCATCAGCTGAAGGTGAGGCGGAAGGCGTATCGAAGATGGCATTGAACTTCGGTATGGTCATTATGAGTTTCTGGTTATGTCATTTGGTTTAACCAATGCACCTGCAACGTTCATGGATTTGATGAACATGGTGTTTAAACCATTCTTAGATAAATTTGTGGTGGTGTTTATTGATGATATCCTGGTGTATTCTAAGACCAAGGAGGAACATGTTGAACACTTAAGAGTGATGTTGGAGACATTGAGAAAAGAGAAGTTGTATGCAAAATTTTCAAAATGTGAGTTTTGGTTGGAATGTATGCAGGTTTCTCGGACACACTTTATTGATAAAAGGCGAAATTTGGTAGATCCATCTAAGGTTGAAGTCAGTAATAAACTGGGATCAACCAAGACAAAATCAAAATAAGGAGTTTCTTAGGGTTAGCAGGATACTATAGGCGTTTTATTCAAGACTTTTCCAAGATCGCGACCCCATTGATGAATTTAAACAGGAAGGCGGTTAAGTTTGTTTGGAAGAAAAAGTGTTTGGAAAGTTTTCACGAATTGAAGAAGAGGTTGAGTACGGCACCTCTGTTGCCATTGCCTGATGATACAACGAATTTTGTAGTGTAGAGTGATGCATCGCATAAAGGACTAGGTTGTGTGCTTATGCAGAACGACAGAGTTATTGCATATGCATTACGTCAATTAAAAGATTACGAGAGGGTATCCAACTAATGACTTAGAGTTTGCTGCGGTGGTGTTTGCCCTGAAGATTTGGAGACATTATTTTTATAGAGAGAGGTGTGAGATATATACTGACCATAAAAGTCTGAAGTATATCTTTACACAAAAAGATTTGAATATGAAGAAGAGCAGATGGTTGGAGTTGATCAAAAATTATGACTGCGAGATTTTCTATCATCTCGGAAAGGCGAATGTTGTTGCTGATGCTTTAAGTAGGAAGGGACGTGAAAAACTAATGATGTTGACAACTCAGGATAAGTTAGTGTCGTAAATGGTTAAGTTGGAATTAGAAATTAAATATCCAATAAAATCCGACGAGAAGTTGTTCTAGATAGGAAACGGTTCAACGTTGGTAGATAAAGTGAAGAATGCATAACTTCAGGATGGAGACTGCGAAAAGGTAAAACAGAAAGTATCTGAAGGGGAAGAAAGCAAATTCAAAATTGATTTGGAAGGGTTACTTCGATTCGAAGGGAGAATTTGGGTTCCACCAGTACCAAAAATTAAAGAGTAAATTCTGAGTGAAGCTCACAACTCAAGATATTTGATTCACCCTGGAAGTACGAAAATGTACCAGGATCTTAGACATCATTTTTGGTGGCCGAATATGAAAAAAGATGTGGTTGAGTGTGTGGCAAAATGTTTAATGTATCAGAAAGTTAAAGCTGAACACCAAAGGCCAAGCGAATTATTGCAACAGTTGGAAATACCGGAATGGAAATAGGAGCATAATACAATGGATTTTGTGGTAGGTCTTCCAACGACTCAGCAAGGTTATGACGTCGTTTGGGTGATTGTTGATCGATTAACAAAGTCGGCACACTTCTTACCAATCAAGATTAGATTTAACCTGGATCGGTTGGCAAAACTTTATGTGAAGGAAATTGTTTCAAGACACGGTGTACCTGTGTCCATTGTATCAGACAGAGATCCGCGTTTCACATCAAATTTCTGGAAATGATTACAAGAATGTTTGGGAACTCAGTTGAGAATAAGCACAGCGTACCATCCTCACACAGACGGACAGAGTGAGAGAACCATCCAGACACTAGAGGATATGCTCAGAACATGTATTATGGATTTCAATGGAAATTGGGACGATCATTTACCGTTGGTTGAATTTTCCTATAATAATAGTTATCAAGCGATTATTGGCATGCCGCCTTATGAAGTGTTATACGGCAGGAAATGCAGAACTCCGTTATGCTGGGATGAGGTAGGTGAACATCAACTATTGGGTCCAGAGTTGGTACAACAAACCATCGAGATCATCAAGGTGATTCGAGCAAGATTGATAGTTGCACAGGATAGACAGAAGAAATATGTCGATCAACACCGACAAAATCGAGAATTCGATGTTGGTAGTTATGTGTTCTTGAAAGTATCTCCCTGAAAGGGGAAAATTCGGTTTGGCAAGAAGGGGAAATTAAGCCCTAAGTTTATAGGACATTTTGAAGTGCTTCGACGCGTGGGTGAAGTGGCATACGAGGTAGCTTTACCTCCAGAATTTGTGCATATCCATAATATTTTCCATGTCTCGGTGTTGAGACCATATAAGCGTGACTATAAACATGTTATAGAATATGAAACCTTATAGTTTGAGAAACACTTGTCCTATGAAGAAGTTCCTGTTCAAATTATCGACAGGAAAAAGTAAGTACTAAGGAATAAAATAATACATTTTGTTAAGGTAATCTGGAGGAACCACAATGCTGATGAAGCTACGTGGGAACTTGAAGATGTCATGATGAAGAATTATCCTCAGTTATTTTCTTAATCTTGTATAATGATTCTGGGGACACAATCCTGTTAAGGAGGGAAAAATGTGTCAAATTTATTTATCGAGTTGTGATTCTGGGGACAAAATCTTTTTGAGGAGGGAAGGATGTAACGATCAAAAAATTTGTAATTTAATTTAAAAATTTATTGATTAAATAAATATTTTAAATAATTTATTTATTGGAAAAAATAAATATTTGATGAATTGTGATGTAATAATTTAGTTGAGTATGTATGCTAACTAAATTAATGAATAGTAATTTTATTATTTGAGGATTTAATTTAATGAATATAGTTAAATTAAATGAATTGTTTTATATTTAAGAAAATAAGTAAATTAAATAAAGTTATGTTTAAGTCTAATTTATTAATTTAAATTAGATATATAATTATTTATTATTCATAAATATAATTATAATAGAAATTATTATAATTACCATTATAAGTTATTTAAATTAATTAAGCTAAAGTAATTTAAATTAACTAAAATCAAGTGTGACAAAAGTAACTATATAATATAATTTTATAAAAATAAACTAGTATAAGATTTGTGTGTAGCACAACATAGCCTTGTGGCTTTTGGCCTAACATAACTGCTAGATGTATTATTTTTTTAACTGATGATCGTAGGGAGCTTCAGTTTATTCTACGCATCATATTTCCCTAAGGCTAGATAATAGAACTACAAGAGAGAAACACTGAGATTAGAGAGAGAGCGCTTGGTGAGAAGAATTGTAGAGGTTTTGGAGAAGAAAGTAAATACAATGATTTTGAGAGAAGGGTTTGCTAAATCAAGGTATAAATTATTCTTTATTTTAACTCTTAATTTTGGTACTATATATTCTATATGATTTGGAAATCACGTTGAATTGATATGTATATATATATGATAAGGTGTTAGAATCTGTTAATCATTGTATGTGAGTGTTGTTTGATGATTAAAATACACGTAAATTTGGGTTTGTAGGGGAGAAAAGTAAATAATAGTGTATGTTTATGAAAAAATGGCTTTAGATAGTACAAAATTTCATGTTTAATATGTATGATAATCTATAAATTGATGTTGGATTATGTTAATATGTTAAGAAACGAAAGCAGCGTAGTTCGAATCATGTCAATTGGTTAAGCAACGAATTTTTGGAGATCGAATTTGCTAAAAGTGTCAAAATTGAAGAAATTTGGAAAATTGTGGTTTTGATTCTTCAAATTCGTGTATATGTGATGTTTATGTGGTTAAAATGGTGTATAGCATGCTTAACTATGTTATTACAGAGTTTTAGATGTTTAGGTTTGTGAATTTCTATGGTTTTGGGATGAATTAGGTGTCTACTGTGTAGCAGAGTTGTTGCATGTTTTTATCTATGCGTGGCGTGCTTTATTGGCTACTACATCGTGAAATAAATGGCGCAGCTGATTAGTGTGGCCTCTTGCAAAATCTGCTTAGCGTAGTACTTGTTCTTGGTGAGACAATGAACAATGCTGTGTAGTGCCTAACGCCTAGCGGTTACTTACGCCTATTTGTAGGTCATGATTAATGGACTTAATCTAGTTTAGCAAACATGTTAATGATTTTAAGACATAATATAGACTACAACAACACATTGTAATGTGTTATAATACAAAGTGTGAATATTTTTAAGTGTTTATTAATTAAGTTATGTAATGAATCAAAAAGTGATGTTTATGAAAGTTAAAGATAAATGACAAGATTTATGTTAGTTTATTGTGAGATTTCTGATTCGTTAAAGTTGTTAACCAACATGGTTAGATGTTAAGTTAAGGTTATGACCTAAATGATGGGTTAAACCCATAAAGCTAATTTAATACAACTAATTCTTATTGCGATTCCAATGATATGTGTAGTGTAATTGGAGAACATTATTGTAATTATGTAGCTTCCATAGAAGGCAAGTTTCTTATCCTAAACTTTTATTGAGCAAGTATCCCTAACCTATGCTACTTAATTCTTCAGGAAGGGTTACTTATCGTTGTTATGTTATACTTATGCAAATTTTATATTTCTAAGTTATCGTTGTATAAGTTCATAATTTCTATGTTGAGGTTGAGCAAACATATCTATCTTGCATATGTTTGTACAAGCTCTTGTAACCTAATTCGTTACCTCGAGCGAGTTTTACTTTTCTAAATCTTGATATTATTATTCAAAGCATATATTGTTCTAATACATCGATTCAAATGAGATTGTTCTAACTCTTTTGGATATAGCACTTTCCATGTATATCATGGTTATTCAATTATACATTGTTGTTATTCGGTCTTTGACTTTGATAACCTTGTTCAATTCTATATTATTGTATTAAACCTTCAAGCAGTAAGCAAACTTTTATTGATTGAACTAGTCTATTATGAATAGTGTTCTAAAATTTTAGAACCACTGATAAGTTAGTTCCGAGCTAAACTTTCTTTAGTGCGGAAATTCTAAATTCAAACTGAGACGAACAACCCTAATATAGGGGATTTTGTACGTGTAACGTTTAGATGTTTGTGCACAATACATGGTACAAAGGGCTGATCCCCCTAAGTACGTTAAGAAGGGTTTGTATAGTCTAAATGACTGTTAAGGTTGGAGTAGTAATACCTAATCACCAGGGACATAGTTCGTGGTCTTAAGACCCTCAGTCATTAAAGTTCGAACTTGTTTTCTATTTTTGATTCGTAGAACAAGTTCATTATTGTTCAGCATTTGTTGTTCATTCTCATGTTGTTATTTTTACTACTCTTTATATCAGTGACCAATTGTTTGCTCATTCTTGCAATTAACACTATAGCTAAAGTTGAAAGAGTCGATGAGCCATCTACTAGCAAAGGAAAGGGCAAGATGTCCAAGTGTTGAAGAATTATTAGAATTTATTTAAATGCATTATGTTATAAGACTTGTTTTCTTTTATGATGTATTCCGTAAACTTATGTAATAAATAAGGTTAGATTACCTGGGATTATTTATGAGATGATGTAACCCTTTAATGGGGAAGAGTATTGTTTAAATTAATTGATGTTTTTATCCTTTATTATGGGTAGTTAAATGTAATTATTTTGATAGTGAGCACCAAATCCTATGGGAATGAAGTACCCAGATTTGGGGGTGTCACAGATAGATCTTCCAAAGGCTCTAAGAGAGTTGAGCATAACATTGAATATTTCGTAGGTGGAAGTGACATTTTCTCCTTGAACGTGGGCAAATATTTCATATTGCTGAGTTAGGAGAGATTACTTGTTTTCTTTGACTTCTTCTGTTCCTTCATGCATGATGAGCAATGTTTCCCATACTTCCTTTGTTGTTTTGTTGTTGACCACATTTTCAAATAGGTCATCTTCTAGAGATTGGAACAAAATGTTCTTGGCCTTTTTATCGAGTTGGACAGCTTTCTTTTCGTTGTCAGTCCATTCTACTTTGACCTTGATCTGAATTCTGTTTGGATCGTCTGAAGTTGGTGCAAGCTTTGTAGGAACGTAGGGCCCATTTTGAATAGTTTCAAATAGATCTTAATCTATTGAATCCATGTAAGCTTGCATACAAACTTTCCAATTGGCGAATTTGTCTTTGTTGCACATAGGTGGCTTGTTACCTGCTCCAGTCTTTGATTCGCTTATCAGATGTGCCATTAGATCTACTTTAGCTTTGTAGGCTATTTGATAGAACCCTCTTTGATACCAATTGTTAGTTCCCAGATGTACAATAGTTATCTAGAAGGGGGGTGAATAGATATTTTAAATTCTTTTTGAAATACTTGTTAGTTTTGATAATGACTTAAATACAACAGAATTGTGATTTGTTTATTTTCCCTTTAAGATATAACGACTTAATAGGAGTTCAGCAGTTATGGCAGTTATAGCAAGAATATAAGAGGCATAATGTTTTAAGTGGTTCAAATCACTTAAAGCTCCTAGTCCACTCTTCTACTCCTCGAGTAGGAAATCCACTAAGGATATCTTTACACTTTCTGAATGTCACTGATTCCTTCAAGACCAGCAGTCTTGGAACTTCTTAGTTCACTTTTGAACTCTTCAAGTCCGGCATACTTGGTACTTCTTAGTTCACTTAGAACTCTTCAAGTCCTTCTGACTTGGAACTTCTTATTTCACTTGATAATAGTTAAGTTCTTGAATGGTGCTACTCAGTTGCCGTTAAGCTTGCGTTCTGTTGGTCGATTTTGTAATCAATGAATACGTGCAAGTATACACGGTCAACAAGTAATAAAGTGAAAGTAGAGTATCGTTCCCACGAGGAATTATTTAATAAAAATCACCAAGTACTAGTTCTTAACCAAACTAATTTTATTTAAACAATCTCAAATCGTGATTTTTCTAATTAAGAAAACTAAATTAACTAATTAAACTGAATTGCTTTAAAAATGAATTCAAATAAATAAAGGTTAAGACTTCAATATCCCCAATTATGAATTATAAATCAATTATCCAATTATCCCAATTATTATGCCTACTGAATTGTTAACAGGAATTCTCAAATGCCAAAAGTCCTTTTCCAAGTGATCAATTGACTTCTATTTAATCCAGATTAATCTTGCTATATTCCTATGCAAAACAATTGAATTAAACTCCTTCAATTCCAATTCCTTATGTGTTACATGCGGTGAACAGATATTTCCATTCAATTCACAAACCTAAATATTCATCATGCAAATAACTAAGTCACATGTTATCATGCCCAGTTCTAACCCTAGAATTCCTCTTTCAATTCCTTCTAGAGTAACAAGATAATTACTGATCAGATAATTAATCAATAAGCTCAAGACAAGATAAACAATTCACTTTGACATAAATAATTGGAATAAATCAAATAACTAATTTATAGACATAAAAGGTTCAATTGAAATCTTAATAAAAGAGTTAGTTCATAATTAATGAATTGAAACCAAGAATCCACAACTGAATAGACATTAAAAGATTAAAGTATGATAAGAGAAGAGAATAGAATATGTTGTCAGCAAATCTGATGATCCCCTCTTGTTCTTGCTCTTGATCTCCAGTGTTCTTCAATTTTCTTCAATCTCCATTGGCTAATTAAGAACTAGGGTTTATATTCTAATCTAATGGATTGTTTTATCTAGTCTAATCTATCTAATCCCCCTTTATTTTATGCCTCACATCATGTATTTATAGGTTATAAGTCCAATTTTTAGCTTAGGAACAAACCCAATCCTATTTGGAGTCAAAAAAGTGTCAAAATTCACCCCAAAATGCGTCCAAGCCTTGCCAATCACTTCCCAAATATTCTTGAGACTAGGCACGACATCGTGACCACGCTTCCAAATTCCCTTTGACCAAGCATAGGATCGAAATGGGCGCCCAAAGCTGGCCACTTTTCTTTCTGGAAATTTTCTGCTCTGACGTCCTTTGGGAAAATGATCATAACTTCTTCGTCCGAACTCCAATTTCGATGATTCAAGATGTTCCAGAAAGAGGAGACGTAGAGCTACAACTTTTAGTCTTTAAGTGTTTCGAAATAAGGTCCTGATAAATACTCAAATTGGCTCTGAAGTGACTAATGTGTAAATGGTAAGCCGAAAACGCGTATCTAGCCACCCCAAACGTCGATCCAAGTAACTTTTGTCCCAATTCCTACAAAACAACATAAAACATGCATGAATAAACATAAACACTTAAAAACATCCAAAAGATTAATTTCAAACGCACTCAATTATGAGTATAAAACTCACTCATCAAATACCCCCAAACTTAAACCTTTGCTTGTCCTCAAACAAAAACACAAAAGAAATAAAAATATACAAACTAAATTAACTACATGAATGCATATGCATGATCTACTTCCTAATATACCTACGAACCCAGTAATAAATCAATATGATATATAGCAACAGGCCTCAAAGATATCAATGATACTCAAACAATTTATTCGATCAAATCAAAGTCCATAACTCTAACTGGTTAGTCAATCCAAACCTGTCATCACCCATGTTGTGCGTGTGTGCTTGTTAACCATTTTAACCAACCACAATTCAAAATAATCACATAACAAACTTCTTAGAAGGAAAATTTTAGTTCCAATTCAATTACTTTTGTGAACATGACAACTCCGGTTAAAACTAAGCAATTACCAAGTCTAAGGGTAAATATAGGATTTATTTCTACCTTTATTCAATCACGAGGGCATTTTTGCTCTTTCTCGTGTTTTATTCAATTTTGTTATTCTCATGATTGTGCAATGTCTTATTCCCTTAGGTTTTTCAATGCTACCTTAACGAGCTTTCGACCAACAACTCCCAGACCATTAAGACCTTAGGGCGCTAGGTGTAAAGGCAATCCCCCTCCAGCTTACTTACTCAAGTAATAAAGGCCACAAAACTAGACAAGCATGCCACGGTGTTTATTCATTTTTTTCTTCTAGATTTTCTATATATATTTTTTTTCTTTTCATCATTTCTTTTTTTTTTCATTTTCATTTTGTATATATATACCCCATAGATTCCCCCAAACTCAAGCTTTTACGTCATTCCAACCTTTACCACCAGTTCACTAATTTCCTTAAATTTTAACCAAGGTTTTCCCTCAAAAAAATAAATTATGAAACCCTTGAACCAAGTAGATTAAAACAGTTAAACTTTAAGTGCTAACCGGTTACATAAGTTTTAGACAGGCTCAGATTTTCTTCATGTTTAAAATTAGAACTCATCATCAATTATCAACACTGTTCAAGTTAACATGCAAAACCAATCATATCATAGGCCGAGCTAAGACCACACCAACCTATCACATAGATTCATGCAAAAAAATCCAATTATATTACATGAACACATACTAATGCAACACATATATGAATATGCAAATAACTACCATGTATTATATGCAACCTAAAAAAAATATGCAATTATACTACATGAACACATACTAATGCAACACATATACGAATATGCAAATAACTACCATGTATTATATGCAACCTAAAAAAACACAACGCTAACACATAATAAAAACGAACTACCATGCAGATAACTAACTATATGCAGCACGACACTAAAATGGACCCAAACTTAAACTAGACATTGTCCTCAATGGTTGAAATAGAAAAAATTAAAGCAGGGGACTTCCCTGAAAATATAGCAATCTTCCTCCTTATCCACTAAGTTTGGAGAATAGGCTAAGCACATGGAACAAATTGGGCACCACACTTGAATTTGACTTGAATAACCTGTAAACCATGATAGAAACAATTTTATTAAATCCTAAATAAATGTAAATTCAAAGCTACTAATATAAAACCTAATAAAAACAAAAACTAAAAATTAGACTTGGGTTGCCTCCTAATAAGCGCTTGTTTTATAGTCTCATCCTGACTTCTTCAATTCTTTATCCAATTCCCCTGTGAAAACTGAGGAACCCTCCATCCATCAGTAACAATGTCTCTTTTGGGAGGTTCCCATTTGAAATGGCTATTGAATTTAAGTCACCTAGTATGATCTTTTTAGATAGGATCCCTATTACGTATGGCAAACCACTAGGTGCTTTCCCCATTGTGTTTGTGATCAAGTTATGGCATGGATGCTTGTCAAACACAATAAGTTCCTCTTCTATCTTCCCTTTCTCGTCCCACCATGGCTCTAAAGTTTTGTTAGCTCTCATGTCACAAAGAGCTTTGCCGACTACATAACTGCCAATTGGGCACGGATTTGCAAAACTGCCCGGATTCTTGTACTTTGGTGGATGAGGCACATGGGATACTAATGAAATCGGCTCATCTTCGTTGAATCTTACAGTTAACTCTTCGTCGATCTCCTTTTCTTGGTTCCTAATTATTTCCTCTCTTTCAACATCTCGTGGCTCATCTAGTTGCAAATTTTGTTCGGGCTCTCCATCGGTCTCGGAATCCAT
This sequence comes from Panax ginseng, assembly GCA_020205605.1. NCBI lineage: Eukaryota > Viridiplantae > Streptophyta > Magnoliopsida > Apiales > Araliaceae > Panax > Panax ginseng. The sequence goes on from CM035136.1 coordinate 75,701,305, forward strand.
GTCATAGGGCCAAGTGTATTGAGGACAAATGTTCGAGGCATTGATTAGTTGTTCCTTTGTTGCGTTGTCCCTTTTTTCTGTGTCCTTGAGAGTCTCTTGTAATTCTTTTTTGCTACGTAAAGTCACAACCTTGCAATGCTCATCTCTGCCCGGATTTATCTCTGTATCACTAGGGAGTGTTCCATGTGCACGGTTATTCAACGCACGTGATATCTGCCCCAATTGATTTTTCAGATTTTTTATCGACGCACCTTGGCTTTTCACATTCATATCTATTTGATTCAATAACTTTTCTCGTTCACCGATCCTTTTGTCAGTAGCTGAAATGAATTTTTCCAAAGCTTCTTCCCAACTTGTTTTCCTCTCTGGCTGTTGTTGAGTCTGATTTTGAAATTCGGCCGTGTTTTGCTGTCTAGGTGCTTGAGCTTGATTGTTACTCCATGGAAATCCTGAGTGATTTCTCCAACCTGGATTATATGCATTTTGATTCGGATACGGTTGGGTAAATTGATTATAGCTCCCTATGAACTGAGCTGATTCCGAATTGATGGCACATTGATCTGTAGCATGACTCCCAGCACATAACTCACAAACCATTGCTACTTGCTCTATGGATGGTGGACTCCATGTTTCCATTGGTCGAGTCATGTTCGTGTATGGCCATTGATACGCAAAGTCATCCATGGTACCTGAATAAAGAGAAAGAAAAAAAATTGAAAGGGAATTAAAGAAAAAAAAATGTTTAAATTAAAACTAATTTGATAAAAATTAATATTGGAAAAATTATTAAACTAATTCCCCGGCAGCGGCGCCAAAAACTTGTTGGTCGATTTCGCAATCAATGAATACGTGCAAGTATACACGGTCAACAAGTAATAAAGTGAAAGTAGAGTATCGTTCCCACGAGGAATTATTTAATAAAAATCACCAAGTACTAATTCTTAACCAAACTAATTTTATTTAAACAACCTCAAATCGTGATTTTTCTAATTAAGAAAACTAAATTAACTAATTAAACTGAATTGCTTTAAAAATGAATTCAAATAAATAAAGGTTAAGACTTCAATATCCCCAATTATGAATTATAAATCAATTATCCAATTATCCCAATTATTATGTCTACTGAATTGTTAACAGGAATTCTCAAATGCCAAAAGTCCTTTTTCAAGTGATCAATTGACTTCTATTTAATCCAGATTAATCTTGCTATATCCCTATGCAAAACAATTGAATTAAATTCCTTCAATTCTAATTCCTTATGTGTAACATGCGGTGAACAGATATTTCCATTCAATTCACAAACCTAAATATTCATCATACAAATAACTAAGTCAAATGTTATCATGCCCAGTTCTAACCTTAGAATTCCTCTTTCAATTCCTTCTAGAGTATCAAGGTAATTACTGATCAGATAATTAATCAATAAGCTCAAGACAAGATAAACAATTCACTTTGACATAAATAATTGGAATAAATCAAATAACTAATTTATAGACATAAAAGGTTCAATTGAAATCTTAATAAAAGAGTTAGTTCATAATTAATGAATTGAAACCAAGAATCCACAACTGAATAAACATTAAAAGATTAAAGTATGATAAGAGAAGAGAATAGAATCTGTTGTCAGCAAATCTGATGCTCCCCTCTTGTTCTTGCTCTTGATCTCCAGTGTTCTTTAATTTGCTTCAATCTCCAATGGCTAATTAAGAACTAGGGTTTATATTCTAATCTAATGGAGTGTTTTATCTAGTCTAATCTATCTAATCCCCCTTTATTTTATGCTTCACATCATGTATTTATAGGTTACAAGTCCAATTTTTAGCTTAGGAACAAACCTAATCCTATTTGGAGTCAAAAAAGTGTCAAAATTCGCCTCAAAATGCGTCCAAGTCTTGCCAATCACTTTCCCAGCTCCCCTATTTGGGCACGGCATCGCGACCGCCTTCCAGTAATTTCTCAAATGGGCATAGGTTCGAAATGGGCGCCCCCTATTGCCACTTGTTCGGAAATTTTCTACTCTGACGTCATTTGGGAAAATGGTCATAATGTCTTCGTCCGAACTCCGATTTCAATGATTCAAGATGTTCCGGAAAGAGGAGACGTAGATCTACAACTTTTGTTCTTTAAGGTTTTCGAAATAAGGTCCCAATAAATACTCAAATGGGCTCTGAAGTGACTGTTGTGTAAATGGTAAGCCAAAAACGCGCATCTAGCCACCCCAAACGTAGATCCAAGTAACTTTTGTCTCAATTTCTACAAAACAACATAAAACATGCATGAATAGACATAAACACTTAAAAACATCCAAAAGATTAAGTTCAAACGCACTCAATTATGAGTATAAAACTCACTCATCACGTTCGAAAGAACTGAGTAGCTGAGCAAGCTTTCTTTTTCAAATTGTAGAGTTGAGCGTTGAGTGTTCTTCAGCATTTTTGTTCTGTGCTTGCTTTAATCATTCATCTGCTGATGTTTTGTATATATGATGCCTTTGAAATGTATTTGTTGAAGACATCTGTTGAAGCATTAAATGCATTTGATATTTCTGAACTTTGATGGATACTTTTTGCACAACTTCTGATTTGCAGTCTGGCCCACTGACACAGCAGACTGCTATCTCACTTAACACCTGAAAAGGTGTTTTCTGCTGACCCATAGTACTTTCTTTAGCTTCTTCAATACGTTCCTTTGTTGTATACTAAGGATAACTGTTGTGTCATTTGGGACTGTCGAGGACTTCAACGTTTATAATCCATTCCACATTTGTTGGGGTTTATTCTTAAACAAATGGGCAAGGCTCGATGCTTCTGATACAGACAGATGATGCGCTACAATTCTGATCGTGGTGTCTAGCCACCTTGGTACTTGATCCGATACTAGCAAACGAGAACACTACGATTTCTCTTAAGTACTGGCACACTACGATCTTCACTTGCTTGACTTGCAGACTCTACGCTTCCGAGAGCACACTACGATCTCTGAGTTGGCTCGACAAACATATGGACCACTATACGATTACAGGAGAGGCCCTCTAAGGCAGACACACTACGATTCTCGATGCTCTACGATCCTGTCTTGGCTTCTGCAATCTCTTGATCAGCCTGATAGACTACGATTCAGTTGAAGCCTATCTATTACATCTCAAGATATAGATCAACCTAACTGTTTTGATCTTTTCATCTATACATTCATTTATAGAATGATAAACATTAATAGCTCAGATCAACCTAGCCGTTTTGATCTACCACTAAGTCCTTGTACATATGTTCCTTGAAGGACTTTACATATAATCATAAATATTTACTTTCAATATCAAATTTAAATTTGTAATCTCCCAACATATGTGTTTGTGTATAGGATATGTTATTGCTGAACAAACATTTTTTATGTGTTTGTTATGCAACATGTCTGTATTTACTTCAATTTCTTCTCTACTTGTATTCCTATCCTATTAAAAACTACGGTGTTAATTGCTGGGAATTCTACTGTAATGTGGATCATTAAGCTAAAGATATACTCCTTCACTTCAAAAATATAAGATAATTATTGACTTTTTAAAATCAAATAAATACATTTTCAAACTCAAAATTGACATGGATTACTTTTTTTTAATCATATCTCAAAAGTACTTCTCATTAGAAGATTTATTTTTTCATTTTTAATCATCTCAATTTTGAGTTTAAAAATGTATCAAATTGACTTTCGAAAGCCAGATCAACAATACATAGGCCAGATTTATTGCTTTTATGTTCTATATCTGTTGATTATTGCTTTTATGTTCTATATCTGTTTATTTTCGTTAGTTAGTTATGTTTTTTGTAAATCATATGTGGCTAGATTTATTCCACGATTATTTTGTACCATTCCATGATTCTTTCATACTAGCCAGTTTGATCTTTCTTTTTATTCCACGAAGTAGGTAGTTGATTAGTACTTCTTGGTTTGTATCCTCATCATTATTAAAATCAGGATAGGCAATATGTTTCATCATTAAATAAGGCTCTTGTTTTAATTTTCCTGTGCATTAAAATAGAGTTCTATATAAAACCTGAGGGCTTACGGGAAAAAAATGACAAGAAAGTTATGGCTCTGAAACAGAAAACCAGGAAATTGCTTCTTCTGTTCTGTACATGCCTTTCTGATATGATTATGGCTCCCAAAGGATGTGTTGTAAGATGAATTATGTAAAGCGTTACAATTCATTGAACAGAAAACAATGCTTTATAGTCTATAGATTGCCCCTTTTTCTATACTTGATATCAAAGCTTATAGTCAGAAGGGACAATTATTAGGAGAGTAATTGTATCTGATTCTTCCCAGCAACTTATGAATACCAAGACTTCCATTGTCTATCAGTAAAATTTCCTATGACTTGATAAAAAAGTATTAATCAATTAAAAAATAAACTTTTCAGTTAAATGTTGGCAATGCCCGCCCAACTGAGTCATTGTGACATTTCACTTGGACATATAAGAAACAAACAAGTTCTTATTCACTAGCAATTGCATGGATATGACTTCAAGTGAGTGGGTGACTTTTCTGATCAATGTTTCTCTGCTTCTCTATTTTTTTGTTATTTCGTGGGTGTATGGATATATATTATATTATTATGTATATATAATATTCCATTCTTAGATGATATGTTTTTTGTAACCACTTTGTTAACATTAATATTGCCTATTTTTGAGTTGGGTTCTTAACCACTTTGTTGACATTGTTGTTCAGAAGAACTTGACTGGACTGTGGTCAGTAAATCTCTATGGAAAAGTTAATGGTGCAGTTGAAACCTGTGGCGAGAGCTTTCACCGTTTCGACAAGTATCTAAATTTCTCAAATCCTCATATTGCACGAAATTTTGATCCAAATGAATGCGGTTGGGCATATGGCATGAACATATTTGATCTTAAGGAGTGGAAAAAGAAGGATATAACTGGCATATATCACAAGTGGCAGAATATAGTAAGTTGTTCTCAACCTTCATTTATATGTACATCTCTTGCAAAGAATCTCATGCATGTGCCTTGTTAATTAAACTTCTGTAGAGGTCAGCAAGATATCTAGAAAAAACCAATCAACCACTTAGCAATAGAATTTTGTAGTACTGTCATAAATAAATTTGTAGTGTTGGGATACCTTTTAACTGTTTTTATGTTTATGTTTCTACTGGGTGTGAAACAAGCTTAGGCTGCCTTACCCCTTTCATAAAATTTTATTTTAGTAACAAAAGAAGATACAATATTAAAATTGTTGTTGTCTCCCACCCGCACCCCCTTGAGTTCTCTTTAATTTTGGGTTTCTCTGCTCTTGTTTGCATTTTCTATGGAAGCTTGGGACTTTGCCTCCTAGATTTATGACATTTTATGGGCTTACACATCCACTTAAGAAATCATGGCATGTGCTCGGTTTAGGTTATAATCCAAGCGTTGATAGGATAGAAATCGACAATGCAGCTGTTGTTCACTATAACGGAAATTTCTTTCGCTTGCTTTCCAATATCAGAGCTGATCATAACATTCTAGAAGATGAATTGATGGTGCCACTGAAGGCTATTTTGTTAGATATTGACAAGAAGAGGAAGGAGGCATGGACCAGCTAGGTGAAATCCTACATACAGGAGGTACTACGAAACTCTTTATCTTTTAACTGTTGGTGTTAATATAAGCATAAAATGTGTGGATTGAAAAGCTCAGTAAGAAATCATGCAGGAATTGTCCAAAATGTGATGAAACATTTGTTATCGGTAATATATAGTATTATTTAATAATGCATATAAATATAATAATAATAAATTATGCAAAACAGAAACAATTTGTAAAATGAAAAAAATATAAATCCGAGTCCTTTGAATTCACAAAGTCTCCTTAAAACAAATTTATTCCCCCACAGATGCTAAGGGTTAATTGAATAATTGCTTCCCAAGATAAAACGGATTTCAATTCTTAATTAGTAGCATTACAAAATTAAAAATTCATCGAACGCAAATTCTATGTTATGTACTCGGACTTTTACTAGCAATAATAATGATGCATGAAAAATGGTGCATGAATACACTTACTCAGAAAACAGGAAAAGATTTGCAGAACGGGAAAACAATGCAGAACGGTGGGAAGGAACGGAATCTGCAGAAACGGGATTCTTGCAGAAACAGAACGGGAATTTTCTTACTACAGAACGGGAAAGAAGGAAAAGGAACGGGACGGGAAAAATTCTCAAAACGGGAGGGAAAATTTGTTATATTTCAAATGCTTTCCCACACCGTTGATTTATAGGAAAAATTCGCATGTAATCGTCGTCAAAACGACGTAGTATTGTGATGATAAAAAATATATATCACGAACCCTACCAATCACGACCACGACGAATTCAATTCACCCTAATTCACCAGAATTGCCGGACTTTGAAGTCAATTTTCTCATTCAATTCAAATCTCATTTCCAACAATCCCCCACATGAATGTAAAATTGGCTTTACAATATGCAAAATATGTTATGAATATGCAGACACTAGTTCGAGTACATAAGAAAAGATATTTCATCAGGTTAAGTAGCCTAGTGGCTTTGAACTTGCCCTAGTAAAATCTATCGGATTTACTTGACTAATCGATGAGACTTGATGTCTTTGAATCGACTTTTTTCGTGTAAACCAAGACAATAAAATTCACAAAATATCTCTTCAGACATAGTTGGTTCTCACGTTTGTGTTCATTTTGGCCTTGAAACACCTCTTGGTTCCGTGAGTATATTAGAGAATTCAACCTTCAAAATTCTCACAGAAGTGGTCCACTTCTTACTTACGTAGGTGACTTCTATGAAGAGTATCCTGCAATACTCCACTTGAACGTATTTCAAGATATAAAAGTTATTAAAAGCGTAATTTATCCTAATTCTCGCGGAAGATGTGCACTGTCTCATAATAGGAATGGTTAGCAGTAAATATCTCCTCAGTGCTTTACTGAGTACTACATAGTTCGGTTTGCCCATTGAACCTAGATCTTGGGATCTCCAGTCAGCTAGGTTGGGTTGCCACTATGACGACTCTTATTTAAACAGTAGGCTTTAAACCCATTCCCATCGATGATTTTTCCACTTGCTCTCTTGTTAAACCTTTCGTAAGCGGATCCGCAATATTATCTTTTGACTTTACATAGTCAATTGAGATAATTCCATTTGAGAGCAATTGACTAATGGTATTATGAATTCGTCGTATATGGCGTGACTTACCGTTATATAAATGACTATGTGCTCTTCCAATCGATGATTGACTATCACAGTGTATACATATAGCTGGCACAGGTCTTGACCACTTTGGAATATCCTCTAAGAATTTACGAAGTCACTCAACTTCTTCTCCAGCTTTGTCTAACACAATGAATTTTGATTCCATTGTAGACCTAGCAATACAAGTTTATTTTGAGGATTTCCAAGATACTGCTGCACCTCCAAGGGTAAAGACATATCCACTAGTGGATTTCGAGTCTTTATTATCAGATATCCAATTAGCATCACTATATCCTTCCAATACTGCTGGATATCTTGTATAGTGCAGTCCATATTTTTAAGTATGTTTTAAATATCCTAAAACTCTCAAAATTGCTTTCCAGTGATCTTTACCTGGATTACTCGTATACCTACTTAGCTTACTTACTGAATAAGATATATCTGGTCTAGTACAGTTCATGACATACATTAAACTGCCTATTATACGAGAATATTCTAGTTGAGATATGCCATCACCTTCATTTTCAGCTAGATGAAGATTTATATCAACTGGGGTTTCATTCAGAATTATATTATACTTGTTAAATTTTTCAAGTATTTTCTCAATGTAATGAGATTGAGATAATATAATTCCATCAGAGGTTCTAGAAATCTTGATTCCTAATATTATATCAGCAACCCCCAAGTCTTTCATGTCAAACTTATTTGACAACATACGTTTGGTAGAGTTGATAACTTCATTGTTGCTACCCATGATTAACATATCATCCACATAAAGACAAATAATGACATATTCCTTTTGAGTGCTTTTAACATAAACACATTTGTCACACTCATTAATTTTAAATCTATTTGATAACATAACATTATCAAATTTCTCATGCCATTGTTTTGGTGCTTGTTTTAATCCATACAAGGATTTAACAAGTTTGCATACTTTCCTCTCTTGTCCAGGAGTAGTGAAACCTTCAGGTTGTTCCATATATATTTCTTCATCTAATTCACCATTTAAGAATGCAGTCTTTACATTCATTTGATGTATTTCAAGTCTATTTAAAGATGCTATTGCTATTAGCATCCGAATAGATGTTATTCTTGTAACAGGTGAATAAGTGTCAAAATAATCCAATCCTTCCTTTTGTTTATAGCCTTTAACAACAAGCCTTGCTTTGTATTTATCAATTGAGCCATCAACTTTCATCTTCTTTTTGAAGATCCATTTATACCCTAAGGGTTTGGAACTAGGTGGAAGGTCCACCAATTCCCATGTATGATTTTGCATAATGGACTCAATTTCACTATTAATTGCTTCTTTCCAATGAGAAGCATCAGGAGAGGATATTGCTTCCTTATAAGTTTGAGGATCGTTTTCTAACAAAAATGTTAAAAAATCCGGACCAAAAGACGTTGAAGTCCTTGCCTTTTTGCTACGTCTAAGTTCATCCAATAAAGACTCTTTGTCTATATTTTCTAGATTATTACTAGTAGCATCCAAAGGTCTTTTGTTTGAATTTGAATCAATATTCATATTATATGGAAAAATATTTTCAAAGAATGATGCATCTCTTGATTCAATAAATATATTAACATGAATATCATTAATTTCAGATTTATGAACAAGAAAGCGATAAGCACTGCTGTTATTTGCATAACCAATGAAATCACAGTCAATTGTTTTTGGTCCTATCTTAACCTTTTTAGGTTTAGGAACCATCACTTTTGCTAGACACCCCCACACTCGTAAGTATTTATAGCAAGGTCTATGACCTTTCCATAATTCATAAGGGATTTTTTGAGTTTTCTTATGAGGCACTTTGTTAAGAATATAATTGGCAGAAAGAAAAGCTTCCCCCCACAAATTCTGGGGTGCTCCAGAACTGTTTAACATAGCATTCAACATTTCTTTCAATATTCGATTCTTGCGTTCAGCAATACCGTTAGATTGAGGTGAAGAAGGAGCAGTAGTTTGGTGAATAATACCATGAGTAGAGCAAATCTCTTCAAATGGTGATTCATATTCACCACCTCTATAACTTCTTATTGCTTTTATCTTTTTGCTAAGTTGATTTTCAACTTCATTTTTATAAAGTTGAAACATTTCTACAGCCTCATCTTTGCTTCTTAGCAAATATACATAACAATATCTTCTTGTAATCATCAATAAAGGTTATGAAATATTTTTTCCACCTCTAGTTTGCACAAACTTTAAGTCACATATGTCGATGTGAATTAAATCTAGAGGTTCAGTTTTCCTTTCAACAGAATAAAAGGGTAATCTTGTCATTTTTGATTCCACACAAATTTCATATTTATGTTTTTGATTAATATCAAATTTAGGCAAGAATTCTAAATTAATTAATCTACGCAAAGTATTATAATTAACATGTCCTAATCTAGCATGCCATATGTTTGAAGACTCTAACAAGTAAGCAGAAGAATTAATTTTATTATTATCAATAGACTTCGGTATAACAGTCATAACATTCATCTTAAAGAGCCCATCATTCATGTAGCCCTTTCCTACAAACATATCATTTTTAGCAAGTACAAATTTATCAGACACAAACACCAACTTAAAGCCATTCTTGCTAAGTAGTGACCCAGAAACTAGATTCTTGCGAATATTTGGCACATGAAGCACTTCATTCAAAGTCAGTTCTTTGCCAGATGTCATTTTCAGTATAATCTTTCCACGTCCTTTAACCTTTGAACTTGAGGAGTTTCCCATGAAGAGTTGATCATCATTTTCTACTCGTTTGTAAGTAGAAAACATCCATTTGTTGGAACATATGTGGCGAGTAGCTCCAGTGTCCACGTACCACTCTTTAGGGTTTCCTACCAAATTGCATTCAGATACAACCGCAGAAAGATTAATGTCTGAAACATCCTCAGAAAGCTTTTCCAGTTCTGTCACAGTTGCTTAAGGCTTTTGTTCTTTCTTCAACTTCTTTGGCTTTCGACATTCATTAGATTTATGTCCTGGAATGCCATAGTTGAAGCATTTGCCTTTGAATTTTTTTTTGGCCTTGAAAGCTTCTTTGCCTTCACGCTTCCTTTTGTTGTTGTTTGGCCTTTGTTCTACCACATTTGCCTTTGCTTCAATGAAGTTCTTTCCACTCTTCTTCTCAGATCCTCAATTGGCCTCTTCAATCCTAAGTCGCACGATCAATTCTTCAAGATTCATCTCCTTGTGTTTATGTTTTAGATAATTCTTGAAGTCTTTCCATGATGGTGGAAGTTTTTCAATCATTGCTGCAACTTGGAATGAGTCAATTAATGACATTCCTTCAGAATGAATGTCATGTAGAATTACTTGTAATTCTTGAACCTGAGTAATAACTGCTTTAGAATCTACCATTTTAAAATCAAGAAATCTACCGACTATGAATTTCTTCATGCCAGCATCTTCAATTTTATATTTCTTGTCTAAAGATTCCCACAGTTCTTTTGCAGTTTGAATAGTACAATATACATTATATAATACATTATCTAAACCATTCATCACATAGTTCCTGCAAAGAAAATCTGCATGTTTCCATGCATCAACAGCAACCACTTTTTTCTTGTCAGTTTCTCCTTCAACAAGAGTAGGACAATCCTCTTGTAGAAACTTTGCCAAGTTCAGTGTTGTGAGATAGAAAAGCATCTTCTGTTGCCAACGCTTGAAATCAGTTCCATTGAACCTTTCAGGCTTTTCTCCATGAGACATACTCACGGCAGGAATGGTACTAGTAGTTGCCATTTCTGTTATACAAAGAAGACAATTGTCAATGAACAGAAACAAATTTCTGTTATACAAAATTTAATAGAATTCAAACAACAAATTTTGTTTACAAATTTACATTGTAGAATTTATTCACAAATTTTGTTTTTTCAAATTTGTTAGCATTAATTCAAATTACATTTACAAATTCAATTTATAAATTTGTGTTTAACTTAGATTTGCATTCTTTAGTTGGAGACGAGTTTTATTAAATTCCAACATAATGATTATTACACAATAATAACTTAAGATAATAACAGATTAAACAATTAACATGTAATATGTATATTCACATATTAAAAAAATAAAAAATCGAACAACGTAAAATATGCGTAAAATTTTAACAAACTCTATTTGCAACTTCTTTATAAATTTAAACAAAGAACTAAATTTTAGAATATATGATATGTGCAACAAATATTTTGATTAACGGAACATTAAAACATGAAACATATATATATATATATATATATTTTTTTTTTTCAAACAAGAAAATATGTTTCCCAATATTAATAACAAGTGTCTACGTGATATTCTTGCAAGAGAAAATGATAATATATAACAAATAAACAAATGATTGACACTTTCAATTCAATTCTTAAAAGAATTCAAACTTAATAAGAATTTGAAATCAAACTGCAAAAAGGAATAATATACTAACATGCAATCATTAGTAAAACTTACGGATATATTACAAGGAAAAAGAACTTATCGCACTCATTGCAAAAAAGAACTTACTACATCCATATATTATATATTATCTTACTACCGATATATATATATAATATATATTTATATTACAAACATACTGCATGAATCAGAAAAATGACAAACAAATAGTTATTGTTAACGCCAAGATCTTTCTCCACGTCCCAATCACGTAAGACGTCCTGATCCTGCACAGTAAACACAGTCAACACCGAAAGCTTGACGGCGGTTCCGTCGGGGGATAGCTCAGGCGTGAGAATTAGTACGTGTTCACAAGGTTAACAATGGAGGAATATGTGGTCTAGTGTATTGAGAGAATTAAAATCTCAGTCGTGTGTATGGGAGGATATGAATAATCAATATATGAGAGAACGTACCTCCATACGATGGCTTCCTTGCTAAGTTATATTACTTTTGCTTGGATTATTGTGCCACCCACTACTACCTGACACCCCTCTGATCTGATGGACCCTTGCGACTATATCAGGTTTATCTCTTTGCTTTTGGGCCACTTGTTTTCTCCCGCCATGCGTGGTTATGATCCCATCCACATTAATGCATGGCGGGAGGATTGGTCAACCTGTCATGCTTTTTCATCATCACAAGTCAAAGTAATGAGATATTAAAATATCTAATGGGTCGATCCACCGTCCGACCCGGTCAATAGAATTAAATAAAGTTGACACAATAAATGGGCTCAAAGAGTCCCATGGCTTAATAATAAAAGCCCAATAAATTATCTCGATAAATGGGCCCAATCTATCCTACCCCAGATAGGAGAAATATTATGACTCAACATTACCCCTAGTTTTTTAGTTAAACAAAATGTTTAATGGAAAACTATATAAGATTCATGATATTTAGAATTTAATAAAGGCTCAAAAATAGGAAATAAGTGGATCATACCCACTTTTATCATACGAAGTGGAATAAGGGAGGACTGGATAGTGGATACCCCGAGCAATAAGCCCAATTTGATAAAGGATCTGAATCTGAACGGCATGGGCCAATAAGATAGAGATCCAACAATCAGGCCCAATCTGATAAGATATTCAAAGGTCATCCAAACGTATTCCACTTTAATTCCCATTATTACTGACATTAAATCGCCTTACCTTCTTCGCGATATGTAACGTCAAGATAAAAGGTAAACCTCACCAAAATTGACGGTTTTACCTTCTGATTTGAAATTCGAACCTTTGAGCTTTCTTCCTTCTCTCGGAAAAACCTCTCTTTAGCTTTCACAAACTTAACAATGGTGAATCCAAGCCAAAACCCTTCAAGTTCTTCTCGTTCAAACCCTAACCAAGGGGGTTCAAGTGCCAATCCACCATCTCCCACCGATTTCTTCAAGGATGGGAACAATTTCCTCATGCCAACATCACCTCCACCGCTTACGAATCAATCTGCGAACTCTCCTGGATTAGGTATCATGTTAGGATAACTTTTCTATGAGGGCTCCATCTGCGAGGAGTTTAATGTACCAATGACTGAGACGGATGGGTCGCCATGCCGACTACTCTCTGCTTTGAAAAGGGGTTCTTTACCCCTCCACGCCTTCATAGTTACCCTCATAGGGTTTATTGGAGTAGGCTTCATGGCCCGGTGCCCAACTCCTATATCCATATCTTTGGCGTTCATCGCCTTACATCATGAACTAGGGGTTACCCCTCTGTTGATCTCTTCTTTACCCTCTTCTCGGCTGGCAGATCCCGAGAACGAGGGTTCAAAATGCTGAGCAAATAGTTCCCACGCCCAAACTCGAAATTCGAGAAGAGGCCCCTAATGAGCACCCCCTCGAGCAACAAAGGATGGCACGAGAAATGGTTCTTCGTCACCGGTCCCGAATCTCTTCCTTCCCAATTGGACCACTTGGAGGCGTATCTCTCGCGACTTGGTGACATCCCCGAAGGCGCGTGAGGAGATGGGCGACTTCATGAATAAAATCCTTCTCAAGAGTGGAGCTTCACTTTCTATGACCAAGCAAGCATGGTTGTATGACCATAAACGTAAGTCTTGGACCATTACGTGATATAATTTTTTGAAATGTTTATGTGGTACAGATTTTAACTTGTGATTATTTGCGGTGTCTTTGATCAAACCAACTTCCTCGAGGTAAAAGACTTGGAAGATTTCTTGGCGGGAGGATTGTTTGATGCAAATGAAGAACTCCCTAATGAGGAGCCTTCCCGAACTGAACCCCCTGCCCCCGAGCCAACACTAACTCCCCTTCGGGATGATGACCCTGAAGCTGACAATCCTATCATCCCCGAAGCGTTCCTCCGACCTCGTCTAAGGAAGAAGGTCGCCAAAGGGCGGTGACTCCTCATGAGATAAATCAAAGCGACGAGGAGGTACTTCCTGAGGTAAACCCACAAACAATTCCTTCAACTGAACCCACAACAACCTCTGAACCAACTCCACCAACCTCTGAGCCAAATCTAAGAAAGAGGAGTCTCCTTGACATTCCTCCACACGATCGGGCGAAAGTCCTTCGTGCTAAAAAATTGAGAAGCAAAATAATTCCTCTTACTGCCGACGAACTCCGCGTTCCCCCTCCTTCAACATCCAGCTCATTAAATGAAACCCCAACACCTAGCGCTGAGAGGTGTCGAAGCCGACCCTTCTCCGTCCCGAAAAAGAAAACAGCCTTCGGACGGTCAGCTCGGTTCGACTTCTGAACCTTCTTCAACTCCTGAGCCAATGCCAGCTCGACCACCTTCTCCAGAGGCAATGCATGCGGATCCTTCACCGGTTCGCAGTCAGCCTATGCCTCCTCCTCAAGGACCAATGACATCCGAATTTCAGCATGATGCCATGGGTTCACCGACTATGTGGCCTCGGTTCAATGCCAATTTCCCCTTTCAACTGTTTGAGGCCTTTGTTCGTGAGACCGATGACCATCGGTTCGGGAACAGATTCAACGGATTTGCTCAAATGAAGGCATGAGCTACTTGGCTAAGGTAAATGACTCTTCTCTTTTGCTTACTTTACTTTCATATTCATACATCCGTCGATTGAATAACACCGAACATGAACAGCAAATGTCATCTTGGACGTCTGCGTCCCCATCTCTCTCAAGTGAATCCGAGGAGGAAGCGTTGAAGAAGGAAAATTCCCTCCGAAATCACCTTTTTGGCTCGGAAAGGACTCATCGTGAAGGCCTTCTTCATACTAATGAAGGTCTTGAAAAGAGTTAATGAAGCTAAGGGAGAAGTGAAGGCCTCCAAGGAAGAACTAAAGTCGACTAAGGCTCAAGATGTTTGAAATTGTCAACATGAACGCCGACTTAGTTCGGAGGAGTGAACGAGGATGAATAAGATAAAGGAGTTGAAGTCCGACGCTAAAATCTTGACCGGGGACGATCCATAAGTTGGAGCAGGATGAAAAGCTTCAATGAATATACTGCGGCAAGCTCGAAAGCAAGAGATCCAGAGAACTCAAGGCTCTTGGGGACCTTGGGCCTCCTCTAACCCGATGCTCTTCGCAAAGAAATTTGTGAAGAGTATAGAACTTTGGAGACGAAATAAATGAAGAAATCATGAGAATTCACAAAGAAAGCTACGAGCTCTGCCGAAGTCTTGGCAAGGAAAAGGTTGATCAAGGCTAACTTAGATCCTTACTCTTTGGACTCTTCTTGATGATGATGGAGCTACACAAGCACCGACTTATGGGTTGTCTTAGGTCTTATTATGAATATTTGTAGAAATTTTATGTTATTTCCTTACTTGTAAAGGAACTTAAATATTAATGAGAAATGATTTTCTTCCTTATGACTTCATTGTACTTTTTTATTTTATGTCAATACTTCAATATGAATTTATATGGATAAGTATACAAAAAACCCTTTCGAGGATTTAACTTCAAATGATTAAGCATGTCATATAACAGATAAGCATGTCATATAACAGATAAAGTGATGTTAAGGGACGAGGCCTTCCGAACTCAACACTTAAATAAAATAAAGTACCAAATACTCATCGGCTCCGAAGTGTGAGATCGGTCATTTGTTTACCACTCGGGATGAAACAATTATACGAAAACCAAGATATAAGGATCAAGACATAAGGACCAAGATATAAGGATCGAGACTTAAGGACCAAGATATAAGGATCGAGATTTAAGGACCGAGATATAAGGACCAAGATATAAGGATCGAGATATAAGGACCAAGATATAAGGACCAAGATATAAGGATCGAGATATAAGGACCGAGATATAAGGACCAAGATATAAGGATCGAGACTTAAGGACCAATTGTGACCATTGACTTACCACCCTGGTAAAATCAATATAGGATCCTTCGTCTACCACTCGGGGTAGAACGACAAATGGGCTGCCATCGAATGGCCAGCGAGTCCTACCATACCTCCTTACACCATAGTGACCATAGGACAAAATAGGACCAGGACCAATAGTGACCATTGATTTACCGCCCTGGTAAAATCAATATAGGATCCTTCGTCTACCACTCGGGGTAGAACGACAAATGGGCTGCCATCGAATGGCCAGCGAGTCCTACCATACCTCCTTACACCATAGTGACCATAGGACAAAATAGGACCAGGGACTAATAGTGACCATTGATTTACATACTGGTAAAATCAATATAGGATCCTTCGTCTACCACTCGGGGTAGAACAACAAATGGGCTGCCATCGAATGGCCAGCGAGTCCTACCATACCTCCTTACACCATAGTGACCATAGGACAAAATAGGAGCAGGATCAATAGTGAAAAAGTGTCTTTTTATTGATAATGAACAATAATATCTGAGACTTAGATGAATTAACTTGATCTTTATTGAAAGTATTTCAAGCCTCGCCAAATACGTGCCAAGTGTTTTTGATTTGAACCATCTAATGCCCTTAACCTAGTAAGTGCCTTGTTTGGATACTTCGATCACCTCATATGGTCCTTCCCAGTTTGGCATTAACTTTCCCGTATTTTGAGGTGTAGAAGCTTCGGCTTCTCTGAGGACGAAGTCTCCTACTTCGAATCTGCGAAGTTTGACTCCTTTGTTGTAATGCTTCGCTACTCTTCGTTGATAAGCAGCCAATTTAAGTAGAGCAACCTCTCTAACTTCTTCTAGTAGATCTAAATTGGCCTTCAGTCCTTCGTCATTGTATATTTCTTTGTATTGACTGACCCGAAGACTTGGAGATCCGATTTCGACAGGGACTAAGGCATCAGTACCATAGGCCAGTCGAAAGGGTGAATCCCCAGTGGTAGTCCTTGGTGTAGTCCGGTAAGCCCACAACACGCTGAGCAGCTCCTCTGGCCATCTTCCTTTAGCTTCATCTAGTCTCAAGGCTTGATCCTGCTTCAAGAGTCATTCCGTTGGTCACCTCAACTTGGCCATTTGACCGTGGATGAGCCACCAAGTCTTCTTATGTTGAATCCCCAACCCTTTAAAATGCTTCAAATTTTGATCCCACAAACTGACATCCGTTGTCCGATATTAATACTCTAGGGATCCCGAAGTGAAACACTACGGATTCTTTTATGAACTTCAAGCATTCTTGCTCCGTAATTAACCGAAGCGGCTTTGCCTCTACCCACTTAGTCATGTAATCAATAGCAACTATGAAAAAACTAACTTGACCTTTAGCTTTAGGCAATGGACCCAATATATCTACCCCCCAGACAGCGAAGGGTATAGGAGATAAAATCGAGTATAGCTCTTCCTGGTACGATGTGGATCGAATTGCTTGAGTTGGCACTTTTCACATTTCTTAACATACTCAGTAGCTTCCTTGAAAATTGTAGGCCAATAGTATCCTTGTCAAGTACTTTGTAAGCCAAAGATTTAGCGACCATATGATCTCATAAAATGCCCTCGTGAACTTTCAGAAGAGCATATTCCGCCTCGAGATGGGACCGAGCACTTGAAGAATGGTGAAGAAAAGGCCAATCGGTAAAGATCGCCATCAATAAGAGTAAAGTTAGGCGCTCTTGTATTTGATCTTCTTTGCTAACATCCGATCCAAAGGAAGGACGCCATCCGCCAAATATTCGATGTAGGGGTCATCCAAATAGTTAGATTCGTCGATACACATCACGACTTCATCTTTGAACACTCATACTGTTGCGAAACTTCCAAGTAAACCGATCCGTTAAAAACATCTCGCATCCGTAGTAGCCAATTTCGACAATGCATCGGCGATAGAATTGTCATTACGCTCTATGCCCCAAATTGCATGCGAAGCGAAATCTGAGTCGGTCCTTTAACTCCGCCAAATACTTGATCATTCGATTCCCACGAGCTTCATAGTCCCCGATAGTCGCTGACAACCAACCGAGAGTCACTTTGTAGATGATAAGGTTCCTACCTCTAGACTCTCTCGCCAATCGAACACCCATTAGCACCGCTTCATATTCGGCCGTTGTTTGTCGCTTTAAATCCAAATCGATGGCTCGTTGAACTTTGAACCCGTTAAGACTCGTCAAGATAATTCTCCTTTACTAATGATTAGGGTAGAAGAACCATCTTCATATAGGGTCCAAACATTCGATCCTCTTTGAAGAATCGCGCTCGCCGACGGAGGATTCACTTTTCCAGTAACTTCGGCATCTTCGTGAACGAACATTCTACTATGAAATCGGCCAAAGCTTGGCCTTTGATAGCGGTTAAATGGATGATATTCGATGAAAAAGCGTGACAACTCCATTGTCCACGCCGCTAACCTTCCCAAAACTTCGGCTTGCCCACCACCTTCTTCAATGGTTGATCGGTGTAGACAACCGAGAGCCGACCTTGAAAATCTCAGAAGCTTCCTACTAGCAATTATCAAAGCGAAGGCAAATTTTTCAATATTTGGATACTGGTTTCAAAGATCTCGCAGGATGTGACTAACATAATAGATCGGATCTTTGTCTTCCACCGATCTCCCGAACCAAAAAGATCGCTCAACCGCTAAACGAACTTGCCGCCAGATATAGATATAAGGTCTCGATGGAATGGGCTTCACCAATAAAGGAGCCGAGGAAAGATCGCCTTTATGCTCGGAATGCGTCTTCACACTCTGAAGTCCACCGGAACGCCTTCGCATTCTTCTACCCTTTTAAAGTATCAAAGAAAGGAAGGCACCTCTCTGCAGATTTGGCGACGAACCTCCTTAATCTTTTGCATCCGCGCGGTCGACGTTGGACGTCTTTGAATGACTGAGGAGTCTTCATATCAAGAATGGCCTGAATCTTCTCTGGGTTGGCCTCGATACCCCTTTGACTAACAAGATAACCCAGAAACTTCCCTGCACCGAGGCCGAAAGTGCATTTGGCCGGATTAAGCCTTAGTTGACGATGACGGACAGTCTGAAAGCATTCCTCTAGATCGTCCAAATGTCTCTGAACGTGCATGCTTTTCACAATCATGTCATCAACGTATACCTCCATGTTCCTTCCCAGCTGCCTATCGAAGATGAAGTTCATCATTCTCTTGTAAGTGGCTCCAGCATTTATAAGGCCAAAAGTCATCTTCTTGTAGGCGTACACCGAACGCATGGATATTTGGTGATAACCTAAATAAGCATCCATAAAGCTTAGTAATGCATACCCCGAAGTGGCATCGATAAGCTGATCAATATGGGGCAGAGGATAAAAGTCCTTCGGACAAGCTTTATTGAGGTTTTGTAGTCGATGCAAACCCGCCATTTTCCATTCTGCTTCTGCACCAACACCACATTCGCCATCCACTCGGGATAATCAATTTCATAGATGAAGTCGGCAGCCAACAGCTTTGCTATTTCCTCATCAATGATTTTCTGTCGCTCGGGCGCAAAGATCCGCCTTTTCTGCCGAACTGGCTTCTTCGAGGGATCTACATTCAGGCTGTGCTCAGCTATCTTCCGGCTAACTCCAGGCATGTCCTTCGGTTCCCATGCAAAAATATCCGCATAGCAGCGCAACAGCTCTATAAGGTTTGTCCGAAGAGGTTCTGGTAAACCCGAACCGATCTTCACGGTCTTGTCGGGCTTTCCAATGATCAACTCGACCTCCTCCGTCTCTCCGGCAGGAATCACCATCGGTTCGGAACTACTTTCGGTAAAGGGCTCAATCTCAATTGCCATCGCCTGCTTTTGCTTGCTGACCCCCACTCCGGAGGAAATAACAGCATTCCGATAGCATCGTCGGGCCAGATCCAAGTCCCCTGCCACCTCTCCTACTCCATGAGCCGTGGGGAACTTGATTTTGAAATGAGGGATGGAGGTCACAGCTTGGAGAGCAGTTAAAGTAGGTCTTCCCAGTATAGCGTTGTAAGCTGAATCAACGTGCACAACATAGAATTTACACACTATTTCGACTCACTTGGTATTGTGTCAAAGACAACCGGGAGTTCAATAGTGCCTGCTACTTTTACGGGATCATTGCTGAAGCCGTATAAAGGAGCTTCCTGCCCGACCTCCATTTTCTGCCCGTCGAGGTGCATCCTCTGATAGGCATGGGCATACAGGATATCTACTGAAGATCCATTGTCTATCATCATGCGCTTCATATCCACCGTGCCCACTTGTATGCCTGATCACCAAGGCCCCTCATGCGGCTCGATGGGCTCGGAAGGAGAGTCGTCGTCGGTGAATGATATGACGATCCGGGGATGGTCTATCTCGCTTTCGAGGAGCATCATCATAGTCATGACCGAATTCAGGTAAGCCCTTCTCTTCTTCCCTATCAATTTCCCCGCGGACCCACCGGTTATCACATCGATAACATGCCTTGGCGGCAGTACTGGAGCCCCTTGAACCGTCTGAACAGCACGGTTAACGTTCTGCTGATTATTTACGGCCACATACTGTACCAACAAGCCGTCTTTAATCTTCCTCTCCACAAAGTCTTTCAAATTGCAACACTCGTTAGTGTCGTGGCCAGCGGCTTGATGATAGCCACAATACTTACGAGAGTTACCCTGCCCAGTTCGGTAATTATCACGGGGTGGCTCAAAGAAAGGTTGGTTTCTGATCTGATCCAAAATTATCGATCTATCAGTGTTTAGTTTGGTGTAGATCTTATTCACCTTCGGGGCGGAATCTAGGGATGACCGCTTCCACCGCCGAGAATTGTTGTACTTTTTTGAACTGCCCTCTGTCCGATCATTATACCCCCCCGTTCTCCTCTGTTCAACTTCGGGCTTAGGAGCCACCGACTCTTTCCCCTGACCCGAAAGAGGATTTTTCAGGCTGTTCATAGCTTCTTCCACAACGATGTAGCCTTCTGCTTTGTCAAAGGCTTCGGCCAAGCTCTTCGGATGATTGAACATCAATTTCTTCACCAACTTTTCGGACTTGACCAGATCCAATCCATTCTGGAACAAACCTACAGCCTGGAGGTCATTAAGATCGGACACCTGACCGACTGCTTCTCTGAACCTCTTTACATACTGGCCCAAAGATTCGCTGGCAAACTGCCGAATCTGTGCCAAAGAACCCGTGGGCTTTCCTCTTCTTCGGTTGCTCCCGAAACGAGCATGGAACTTATCACAAAGTTCGGTCCATGAGGATATGGAATCTGAAGGCAAAGTTCCCAACCACTGTCTCGCATCTTTTCTGAGCGTTGTAACAAAGGTGTGGCACTTGGCAGCATCAGTGAAGTCGTAATAGTCCATTAGTCGATTGAACGCTCAGCTATGGTCATAAGGATCTCCTGCCCATCGTAACTTTCCATGCGAGGCATTTTTTTAGTGATATCCGCCTTTTCCTTGAGAATAGCTGAGGAAAAAGGGGATGCTTTCTTTCCCGGAGCGTCCTTCACCTGCTGGACCTCAGCCAGTTGTTTTCTAAGCTCTTTAAGCTCCTTTACTAGAAAATCAACGCCTTCAGGCTGCGGAGAAGCCTCTTTCTCACGAACAATATTATGTCTCTGAGAGGATCGACCCCCTCCTGCCGATCCTACTGCCCTAGAGGGACTTCTTGATCTGCTTCGGTACACAACTCTTTCCTTGTGGTGAGAATGATCACGTTGATAGTCCATTACCCGGACTTCGGGTATGACCTCCTTCGACCTACTCCTTTGTTGATGATCATCTCGATGCTGAGAAGTAACGGCCATTATCGCCTTCTTCGAGGCCATGGGAGTTCTCACGCTCGATCTTCTCCTACTTGAGAATGATCCCTAAAACCCATGAGGACCTCTTCTACGACTCCTTACCCTTTCGTCCGAGTCTCCTCCTTATGCCCACCAAGCGTCTTTCGTATTGATCATGGTTTGGATGCTTCGCCTTGTAATTCCGCCACCCAAGCATCTGCATTGGCTATATCTTCTTTTGCTTTAATAGGACCACCACGACTGCATCGCTTCGTCCGCCATCTTCGCTTAACTGGCGCTCTATCTCCTTGGCTACTTCTATGATGAATCTTGGTTGGCGAGCCTTCCACCTGTCCTCGACCATGACCTCGCTCCTCATTCGCATCGAAAACCAATCTTCGTCTGGCCCCGCCCTTGAATCTTCTTATCGGAGATCCCCTGAATTATGCTTAGAAGCCGTGCTCTCGTGAGCACTCTTGGAAGGACCCAGACGATCCTTCACCGAAACACGAGGCAGTGACGAGCTAACAGCCATCGCCTGCCCTTCTGGTGTACCATCCCTACTCCTCCTCATCTTCTGAAGTAGGTTAAACGATTGTGATTGAAAATTTTTATGACACTAGAACTCAAAACCCCCCTCCTTCTAGCGCCAATGTTAACGCCAAGATCTTTCTCCACGTCCCAATCACGTAAGACGTCCTGATCCTGCACAGTAAACACAGTCAACACCGAAAGCTTGACGGCGGTTCCGTCGGGGGATAGCTCAGGCGTGAGAATTAGTACGTGTTCACAAGGTTAACAATGGAGGAATATATGGTCTAGTGTATTGAGAGAATTAAAATCTCAGTCGTGTGTATGGGAGGATATGAATAATCAATATATGAGAGAACGTACCTCCATACGATGGCTTCCTTGCTAAGTTATATTACTTTTGCTTGGATTATTGTGCCACCCACTACTACCTGACACCCCCTCTGATCTGATGGACCCTGCTGACTATATCAGGTTTATCTACTGCTTTTGGGCCACTGTTTTCTCCCGCCGGCCGGTTATGATCCCATCCACATTAATGCATGGCAGGAGGATTGGTCAACTGTCATGCTTTTTCATCATCACAAGTCAAAGTAATAGATATTAAAATATCTAATGGGTCGATCCACTGGTCTGACCCGGTCCAATAGAATTAAATAAAGTTGACACAATAAATGGGCTCAAAGAGTCCCATGGCTTAATAATAAAAGCCCAATAAATTATACTGATAAATGGGCTCAATCTATCCGGCCCAAGATAGGAGAAATATTATGACTCAACAGTTATCATGCATGGCATGGCAACATAAAAAATAAATGACGAATTTTCCAACTTGAGTGCAATATGCAACATGCTACTATATTTATTAATATACGGTAATAACAGTTTATAACACAGTAACATATTGTTAACGCCTGATTTTGTACGCTTGACGAAATCATCAAAATAGCAGGCCAAAATAGCATCAACGGTTGATAGAATAATTGTTGTGAAATCAAACTCATAAAATAAACTCACATAAACATAAATAAAGAAATATAATGTATGAACACAATAATTTACGTGGAAACTCAATTGGGGAAAAATCACGAAGAGAGAGAGTAATTCACTATAATAATATTGGGAGTACAAGTTGATAATATGGAGAGTACAAGTTGTTGTGTTCTTGTATCTTTTTTGTGTGTTGTCTCTTATTTTTTTTCCTAAAACCCTAGCTTGTAGCCATATATATAGAAGCCACCTCCACCCGTATCCTACTAGGAGAAGGACTCCTTATCCCTCCAAATAAGGAAACACAATCCTATTTTAATAAGGACTCTCCCACTATCATAATAAATACATATGAGCCATCACCAGATCCGGACCATTAAATAGACTGGGTTGCACTATGGCTAGACTCAAATAATCACATCCCAACATTGCCCCCCAGTCTCTTATTTATAAAGAACTTATAAATGAGACTATACAAATAAACTGAACCAACCTTATATCAACCGAACCAACCTTATCACAACCGAAGATATAAAGAACCAACCTTATCCCAACCGAACCAACCTTATACCAACCGAACAAACCTTATCACTTCCGAAGATATAAAAAATCAACCTTATATATACCAACCGAACCAACCTTATACCAACCGAACCAACCTTATCACAACCGAAGATATAAAGAACCAACCTTATCACAACCGAACCAACCTTATCACTACCGAAGATATAAAGAACCAACCAATCGATCAAACCTTATACCAACCGAACCAACCTTATCACTACCGAAGATACAAAGAACCAACCTTATAACACCCCAACATTGCTCCCCAGTCTCTTATTTATAAGGAACTTATAAATAAGAGAGTATTCAAGTTTATCCCAACAAAAACGACCATATTTGCCGAAGACATAAAGAACCAACCTTATACCAACCGAACCAACATTATCACAACCGAAGATATAAAGAACCAACCTTATCACAATCGAACTAACCTTATCACTATCGAAGATATAAAGAACTAACCAATTGATCCAACCTTATACCAACCGAACCAACCTTATCACTACCGAAGATACAAA
The DNA here is from genome assembly GCA_020205605.1 of Panax ginseng. Taxonomy (NCBI): domain Eukaryota; kingdom Viridiplantae; phylum Streptophyta; class Magnoliopsida; order Apiales; family Araliaceae; genus Panax; species Panax ginseng. The sequence continues at coordinate 75,725,616 of CM035136.1, forward strand.
GAACCCACCTTATACCAACCGAACCAACCTTATACCAACCGAACCAACCTTATAACACCCCAACATTGCCCCCCAGTCTCTTATTTATAAGGAACTTATAAATAAGAGAGTATTCAAAAAGTCTCCGCGGGATTTATATCCTCGGGATTTTATATCCTCGGGATTTATATCCTCAGAATTTATATCCTCGGGATTGATATCCTCGGGATTTTATATCCTCGATATTTATATCCTCGGAATTTATATCGTCGAGATTTTTATCCTCGGGATTTTTATCCTCGGGATTTATATCCTTTCGGGAGATCAAAGCCTTCTCGAAGGACGTTTGTCCGACCTTATAACCCCTCCAACCTTATGCCGCCATAATATCCATCCCGACCCCAGTGGGAGGCTTCAATCAGACTTTATATCTACCGAAAATAAACAGCCAAATATATGATGAAACCGGTGTGGCCCGAAGAGGAATCGCCAAAGAGATCATCGAAGTGGTCCGAACATAACTTCATCTGTGCCCATATGGTCGGAAAATGTTGATAGTGACGAAGGACATCGAAACCTCTTATTTAATATGTGGAGGTGATTGCTTGCTTCCCTCCATTTATGAAAATTAAGAGCCACGCATATTTTATAGGCTTGTTATTGGGCTGACATTGTGGCGAGGCGATACCACCGAATTAGTTGGAACCTGAAGATGAAAGGTTGTGTTCTGCTGTACAGAGTAATTCATAGATGGCCTTGACCCTTGATATGGATTCTGTGGTTCTGAACCTACAATAGCACCACGAGGAGGTCATTCTAATTTGAAGGCAAAACGTCGTCGTCATCAGTAATTAGTCGGTTTACCCATTCCTGACGAACTTGGCTTACTAAAATCCTCTGATGGCATGACCCTCACCATTATTATGGCGAGGGTGTTTAGATGTCATTATTGTTTTTTTACTTGATGCGGTAGGTTGAGATACCCTGAATGGGAAGAATGAAGTATCAAACAGTTTTGGATCCTTATTTGTCATTGAATACGCTTTTTATGGCAAGTTCAAATCGGTAGAACAAGAGTTAGACGGGTCTCTTTCTGCTGCTGAGTTGTGGTAGGGGCTGGGATCTGCCTTCGAGGGTATAATTTTTGATAACTCCTGCTGGCTTGACATCTTCCAAATTAAGCAACATGGTCTGCCTCCTAGAGATCAACAAAATCGAGTTTTTTTCTCCTAATTCACATGTACAACAAGTTAATAACATATCTGAAAATATCTATCAAGAAAATTTTTCATTATATATTATTTTTAGTATTAATAACATGACTCCAGTAGTCACTGCCGAAGACCACGTACATGCCTTAATTATATAACTTTTAGATATATGGAGGGAGTAGAGAGACTCAGCTGTAACCCAATGATGCATTTATATATGTAAAGTATCAATAATATTAAGATGATACCACAACTTTAAATATAATGAACGGATCAGATTAATAACAGAGATTTCATGCACATGCTAGATATATATTATTGTTATAATAAAAAGGAATAACTTAGCTTAATATGCAGGCTCTCAAATTAAGTTTGGTGATTTTAAATTTGACACTGGAAGAAGTGTCTTCTTCCCACAAACGGCGCCAATGTTAACGTCAAATTTTATATCGCTGATTTAAATCACCAAAACAAAGAGGCCAAAATCGCATACATAACGGTTTGATGGAGTAATTGTTGTGAAATCAAACTCACAAAACACACTCACATAAACATAAATAAAGAAATATAAAGTGTAAACACAAGATTTACGTGGAAACCCAATTGAGAAAAAACTACGGAGAGAGAGAGTAATCCACTATAATAATATTAGGAGTACAAGTTGATAATATGGAGAGTACAAGTTGTGTATTTGTGTTGTATCTCTTGTGTTCTTGTATCTTCTCCCCAAATCCTAGCTTGTAGCCATATATATAGAAGCCACCTCCACCCGTATCCTACTAGGAGAAGGACTCTTTATCCCTCCAAATAAGGAAAAACAATCCTATTTTAATAAGGACTCTTCCATTGTCATAATAAATACATATGGGCCATCATCAGATCCGGACCATTAAATAGACTGGGTCGCACCATGGCTAGACCCAAATAATCACATCCCAACATTGCCCCCCCAGTCTCTTATTTATAAGGAACTTATAAATGAGAGACTATACAAGTTTATCCCAACAAAAACGACCATATTTGCCAAAGACAAAATATCACACCTGAACTCCATGTGTCGAACTAAAATTGTTGGAGAACCAACCTTATACCAACCGAATCAACCTTATACTAACCGAACCAACCTTATACCAACTGAACCAACCTTATACCAACCGAACCAACCTTACCACAACCGAACACCAATTATAAAGTTCGCTCCGGGGAACTAAATGTATTCGTTCTAAAGAACTGTACAAATGTTTATTCTGACCGTTCGGGAGGACGTTGGTCCGTCCCAAAGGATATTGTCCGATTGAGAGGACGATGGTCCGTCCCGAAGGATGTTTGACCATTCGGGACGTTCGGGAGGATGATGGTCCGTCCTGAAGGATGTTTTACCGTTCGGGAGGACGTTGGTCCGTCCCAAAGGATATTGTCCGATTGAGAGGACGATGGTTCGTCCCGAAGGAAGTAATCCGTTCGGGAGGATGATGGTCCGTCCCAAAGGATGTTTGATCGTTCGGGAGGACGTTTGTCCGACCTTATGCCCCCTAGTCTCTTATTTATAAGAACCTTATTGATAAGAGACTATTCATAAAGTATCCATAGGATTTTTATCCTCGGGATTTACATCCTCGAGACTTTTATCCTCGGGATTTATATCTGCTGGATTTTTATCCTCGGGATTTTATCCTCGGGACTTTTATCCTCGGGATTTTTATCCGCTGAATTTTTATCCGCTGGATTTTTATCCTCGAGATTTTATCCTCGGGACTTATATCCTCGGGACTTATATCCTCGGAACTTTTATCATCGGAATTTATATCCTCGGGATTTTTATCCTCAGGACTTATATCCTCGGGATTTACATCCTCGGGATGTTTATCCTCGAGATTTTATCCTCGGGACTTATATCCTCGGGACTTTTTATCCTCGGGACTTATATCCTCGGAATTTTTTATCCTCGGGACTTTTATCATCGGAATTTATATCCTCGGGATTTTTATCTTCGGGACTTATATCCTCGGGATTTACATCCTCGGGATGTTTATCCTCGAGATTTTATCCTCGGGACTTATATCCTCGGGACTTTTTATCCTCGGGACTTATATCCTCGGGACTTTTATCATCGGGATTTATATCCTCGGGATTTTTATCCTCGGGATTTGTATCCTCCGAATTTATATCCTCCAAAAGTAAACAGCCGAAGACATGTTGAAAATTTTGATAAACCCATCCTGATGATGCCACTGACTAGCACATGTAACTGGTCTAAGGCTTCTTCCTTTCCTCCCTTACCTTAATTAGATGAACTCAGAGAAGAAGAGCAAGAGCATAATAACAGAGGAAGCAAGCGTGATAACACCACCGGATAGCGTACTCTCCTTCGGTGAATCGGTGATTTTAAATCGACACTAGAATAAGTGTCTTTTTCCCACAGACAGCGCCAATGTTAACGCCTGATTTTGTACGCCTGACGAAATCACCAAAACAATAGGCCAAAATAGCGCTAGCGGTTGCTGGAGTAATTGTTGTGAAATTAAACTCACGAAATACACTCGCATAAACATAAATAAAGAAATATAATGTATGAACACAATAATTTACGTGGAAACCCAATTGGGGAAAAACCACGGAGAGAGAGAGTAATCCACTATAATAATATTGGGAGTACAAGTTGATAATATGGAGAGTACAAGTTGTTGTGTTCTTGTATCTTTTTTGTGTGTTGTCTCTTATTTTTTTTCCTAAAACCCTAGCTTGTAGCCATATATATAGAAGCCACCTCCACCCGTATCCTACTAGGAGAAGGACTCCTTATCCCTCCAAATAAGGAAACACAATCCTATTTTAATAAGGACTCTCCCACTATCATAATAAATACATATGGGTCATCACCAGATCCGGACCATTAAATAGACTGGGTTACACTATGGCTAGACTCAAATAATCACATCCCAACACATATAATACATTAAAATTATATTGCAGAACATATAGCATTTTACATAAAATATAGAACAATTTACATAAAACTGTTATATTAGAACATAACGTTCCAACAACATAAATAGAAACTATGTATATATAAATCAAATATATTACGAACGTATAAATTTGCAAAATAATTGCAAGATTGCACAGAATATTATATATCATAATTTCAAGAAACATAGAAACATTAATTATTAATTTATAATAATAATTAAATTACTTAATTACCCCAAGGGATATTACATTGAATATTATTATTAATAATTATGCGAGAATATGTTTCTATGCGAATGAATACTTATAACCATTAGAAACATAAATTACAATGAATACTGAAAACGAACATATTGCATAGAAATATTAATTTATATGTTACTTATACTATCTTGATGTCTGAACATATTCCAAGAAATGAACTTCATAATATGCGAAAGATAATATTAATTCACATAATTTTTATTCACATAAAATAATACTATAATTACGTAAAATTTAAATTTGCTTTAAGATTGTTATCTCAGTAATATATAGTATTATTTAATAATGCATATAAATATAATAATAATAAATTATGCAAAACAGAAATAATTTGTAAAATGAAAAAAATATAAATCCGAGTCCTTTGAATTCACAAAGTTTCCTTAAAGCAAATTTAGTCCCCCACAGATGTTAAGGGTTAATTGAATAATTGATTCCCAAGATAAAACGGAGTTCAATTCTTATTTAGTAGCATTACAAAATTAAGAATTCATCGAACGCAAATTCTATATTATGTACTCGGACTTTTACTAGCAATAATAATGATTCATGAAAAATGGTGCATGAATACACTTACTCGTAAAAGGAAAAAGATTTGCGAGCGGAAAACAATGCGAGCGGTGGGAAGGAAATGAATCTCTGCGAAATGGGGTTCTTCGCGAAAAGCGAATCGGGAATTGCAGAAGTGGGAAGGAGCGGAATCTGCAGAAACGGGATTCTTGCATAAACAGAACGAGAATTTTCTTACTACAAAACGGGGAAGGAAGGAAAAGGAACGGGACGGGAAAAATTCTCAAAACAGGAGGGAAAATTTGTTATATTTCAAATGCTTTCCCACACCGTTGATTTATAGGAAAAATTCGCATGTAACCGTCGTCAAAACGACGTAGTATTGTGATGATAAAAAATATATATCACGAACCCTTGAATCGCGACCACGACCGACCCGCCCGTGAATGGAATAGGGCCGAGACTTTGAAGTCAATTTTCTCATTCAATTCAAATCTCATTTCCAACAACATTTACTTAAGAAAACTTCATACTTTAACAACCTATAACATGACATTGTTAAAAGGTTTTGAATCATGCTACAAGGATGTTGTAGAGTGAGAAGCACTCTGGAAATGTTGGGGAGACGTCCTCGAAATGTAATAATAATTTCCTACTTGCTTTTCTTTTTAAATTTTTGCTCATAAATGTGAAGGAATTTGTAATGGGTCCATAAAATGTCGGAGTTAAGTGACTAAAACTCTAAGTTCAAACAACCCATACAGTTTGACCAAGCTTGATTTTAAGCCCAAAACTAAAGATCCATCTTAGCTGCTAATTTGTTCAGACGGTCACTGCCACCAAACTGCAAAGATTTTGTGAACTGTAATTTGTGTTTAAAAGACAACTACCAAGATTACAAATTATGACTGCTACGTAACTAACAGACTATAACACATCTAGTGGCTTACGGTAGATATATGGTAAGACACAGTGTCACTTACTCTCAAAGAAACTTTAAACAACAAATATTTTGATGACAAATATAAAGAGCATAAATTACGACTCTAGTACATAACTAATAGACTAGAGAGCATCCCAAACAAGCATTATGCCTTGAAAGAAAATTGTTCCACTCATGATTTCATTTTGTTATATCTGTTGTTTTTGATCCCCTTGTAACCTTTATTCTTGGTCTCAATTCTCTCATGTGAAGTCTAAACAATGATTCAGGCTTGTTATGAATTGAATATGCTTGCTTATTGTCTGCATGTATTTTGTTGTTTACTCATTCATTTTTATGTATTACTATTCTATCTCAGATCTAGAGGCGACGGAGTGTTCTTGATGATGATGATTAACTCAGATTGATTCATATAGCAAATTCTTATGGGTATCTAAACTTTATTATCTTTACGTCCTATTTAATTTTTTTTGCTGTAACGTCTTCCCTAAGTTGGGCTATTAGTACAATGCCCATGGTCTTGGACGTCTGCTAGTATGCTACAATGTTCAAGTATTGGACGTTTGCTAGTATGCTACAATGTTTGAGAGGAGTAAAAAGTTTCCATGTTAATTTTTTCTTTTTGGTTGATTTTGTATGTGCTCTATTTGAGCTAATTTAATCTACAAAATATAGCTAATAAATGAAATTGATATTTACTTGTTTTACCATATGATGAAGAGTTTGGTTAGGAAGTCATTTATGTTTTAGGATATCTTGATCGTTTTTTTACTTCTCACTTTTCTACGAGTCCTTTTATAATTTGAATTTATGAAGTGCAGTTTTTCAATTTGCTCTTACCTTTTAGAAGCTTATCTTATGATTTTGTTACTTCAGGTCTTTGCCAAAGTTGTAAAGCCAAGGGCATACTTTAAGCGGTACCATGTTAAGTTTAAGAGAATGAGAGGTAAGTTTTGATATATTGTAGCTAAATTGTCGTTGTTTATAGTTTATTATATCTTTAAACTCCTTAATTAACCTCTTTATTGGTGTATTGACTTATGTTGTTTTAATATTGGCAGGATATCTGGAGGATGAACCATGGTTGAAACTCTTATTAAAGCTTAAATATTGTTTCCTACTATAAACATTTCTTTCTTGATTTTTTTTTCATATATGGAACTAGTGTTAACCTCTTTTGATGGCAGATAGTGTCAACTAAGACGGGCTTTGTAGTTTTCAGTTGTACAAAGTTTGATTGTAAAGATGATGAATGATCATGTATCGGATGATTTTATTTAATTAATAATATTTTAATTTTTTTGTATTTCTGTCATAATTTGTTATGGGGTTATTGAGACATAATTTTTTTTGTTTATAAAATAATTTTTGTGACGCCCCCAAATCCGGGTATCTCCCAACCCGACAGATGGTGTTACACGATACTACAATTCATACAGTCATTCCATTGAGATAACAACAAAATGAGTGTACTTACTATAATCTTATTACAATAGTAATAAATCCTTTCTCAGGTTCATAAATCGAATACATTCTTTGTTATTCATAAGTATATTTGTGACACCCCCAAATCCCGGTACTTCATTACCTCAAGATTTGGTGTTCACTTAATCAAAACATTCATATCTAACTACCCAATCATAATAAAAATTGAATAATAAACCTTCCCTTAAGGGATTACATTAATAAAATCTCCCAAGTTATCTAACCTTTAAATACAATCATTCAAATGCGGAATTTAAATAAGTTCATTACAATAATTCAAATAAAGTTTGATAATAAAATATCAAAAGATTACAAGTCTTCAGTACTTGTTCATCTTTCCCTTTCCTTACTGGTGCTAGGTACATCGACCTTCTCATCCTTAGCTGTAATGGTTATATAAGCAAAAGTGAGCAAACAAAGCTCACTTGAAATAATAATGGATAAACTTTACAACATTTTCCAAATGATAGGCGCAATAGAACTGAATGATATGTTCTATTAACATTCTAAAGTATACAACTGAGGGTCTAATGACCACGAACCATGTCCACAGTTATGAGTAATCTTTCAACTTAAACTTTAACGATCAAATATAAGACTATAAGGACTCCACGCGTGCTTTAGGGGATCAACCCTTCGTACAATGTATTGTGCACAAACATTTCAACGCTAAGCGTAAACCCCTAATAATAAGGTTGTTCTATGTTATGTTGTTTAATAACAACATAACATAGAACAATTGAGAATTATAGGTGAACTGACTATATTCTAAACTCATGCTTGAAAATAACTAGAGAGCAGAAGTATTGATCAAAATGAAGAAAATGATAAACCTTGTCTTGAACAATAATAAGTTAGGTCTGTGATCTTGGCAAATTAGAAATTTAGTTACCGAACATGCACTAATTGATAGCAAGCTGGAAACAATGCTTACTCCACATGGTAATAAACTATACAAAGTGATTAAACAATTCAACACAAGGAATTAGGGTTCAAGAAATATTTATTATAAAAGAATGAACTAGAGAAACTTGTTTAACTATAAACAAGTTAAAGTAAGACAATAATGATTAGAATTCCAATAACTTAAGATTAAAACATGCTCAATGTAAATAGATGCGATTTAGAAGCTTGCACAATTATTATAAAAGTAGAGTTAAAGAACTTGCCTCGAGCGTAAGCTATAATATTAAACTCACGTTCACCTACATATAGGTTTAGAATCACCATCTATTAGATATACTAACATTCGCGTTCCAACATAACACGCATTTCTAGTTAGACGTATTATTTTAGCACAAGTCTTAAGCTACCATACAAATATCAGAAATTACAAGTGTTAACCTTCACAATACCTGTTTACTATTCATCATGTCACTAAGTTTTAATATACTACGTTCATCACTTACTAATCATTCAAAACTTTGAATTTATCAATTACATATCATGGTTCTGTTTTAACCATCTTATTACATGTTTGACACTTTAACATAACCTTAGACCAAGTGGTAAGGCTTCCCAAAATCAGAAAAGGCGGCAGAAGGCTCGCCTCAAATCGATGTATATGCGCGCATCGCGCTTATACACATTACAACAATGTCACATAGCTTTTTTTTTGCCTTAACACCAGATGCAATTCTTATTTGGGTGCACGACGAAAGAAAAAAATGACTATGATGAATAATAGCCGACTTTAGCCCAACAAACACAAATTTCACCCAACAAACAGTGAAATTAACATATAAAATAAATATAAAACTATCATAAACATGATTGCTAACATATTCAACCACTTAGCACAATTTAACAACACTTTTAACTATTTTAATTTCTCAAATTTCTCATTTTCATATGAAAACTCCATTTTTGACATCCTTCACGAAAATCAACACTGTGATTTCAATTCTTGTCCAAATTACTTCGTTCAAATTACGTTTTGCTCGTTTCTTAATGAACTAGCATAATCAAGCCTCAATTCACACATTAACATACAAATTGACTATCAACATTGGTACTTACATGAGCCATATGAAAAATATATTGTCATTTACTTTTCTTCCTCTTTACAACGAAATTGGCATACCATTCTTATTTAAACACAACCTCTAATCATCATAACCACATATATTCACAAGTAACCCATTGTATAGCAACAATTCAACAAATTTGCAATTCACAGAATATATAAAAGTTTGCCATAAATTCATATATATATATATATATATATATATATATATAATATTGAGATTATGGAAAATTACCTTCAATTAGCTCGCACACCCTTGCTAAACACAGAATTTGTTGTGAAAATTCTTAAGACTCCTCTCCAATCCCTCTGAAAACTCTCTTCTCTTCTCTCTTCTCAGTAGACTAAACTCTTAGTTAAGCGTAAACAAAAAAATAAAAATTGATAACCTTAATACGCCAAACTTAATAAAATGTCAGTTACAAAAACAAACGTATATAATATAAATATACTATATTTATTATTTTAATTTAATTTATTTATATTATTATAAATTCAAATTTTAAAAATCCAAAAGCCATAAGGCTTTGTTTGGCAAACCCCTCTAAAATTAAAGACTTAATATATTTAAGCCTTGTTTGGGTTAAATCAATTTAAACTACTTTAATTATTTTAATAAACAATTTAGGTTATAATTTATAATCACATATTAATTATTTGGATCTCCATATCCCACATTAATCAAATAAATTAGTTACCCATACTATATTTTAAATAAATATTTCAGCTAAACAATTATTACAAAATTATCATTTCATTATAATTTTATTTAATAACTTAACACACCAATTTAAATTATTAAATTTAACAACACTATAACCTCTCATGTTATATTACAACTTTCTAAATTATAAATTAATTTAATTTAGAATATTATCTAATAAATTATATCATAAATATTTACTAATAATAACCACATCAATAAAATATTTATTTCATCAATTTCAATAATAAACACATCAAATAAATATTTATATAATTCAATAAATATTTAATATTTCAATTTGAAATTCCGATTTGTTACAATATTACATACCAATACTTTAGTCTATTACAGGATAATTATTATCCATCTTAGCCTTGTCTTTATCTCTCTTAGAACTCTCAGTTCGTTCGGCTTTAGCTGCAATCATATAATTCAAGCAAGAAGTGAGCATAACTAGCTCAGCAAGTCTAACAAAGTATATTATGAGTACCACCTCGAGAATTATATGATCTTCTTTCATAACCGAACAAATAGCTATGAAACATTATGAAACATTGACTAGCACTTCTCATTTCATAACAATGATTCCAAAGTATATATAATAGCTTAGGAATTCTAAACAGGTCAAAAGACCATGAACATACTATTTTTCGTTTTCATTCTTGAAAAGGACATCCGACACTAAGGCCATCCATCCGGCATTACTTACGAGCACTTCTAGGTTATCAGCCTATAGTACTCTATGTTGATCAACATTTTTCCGTTAAACGTATTTACGTTTAAGTTTTGGCAACCTCGCGTGCCCATCGAATAATCGATGAAAATACTTTTGTTTGTTCATAGACAAACATACCTTTACATCTGTACCAAATACTTGGCATAGGATAGCGTTGTCAGTTCTATGTCGAAAGCCTTGTAAACAAATCAATCAATTCTTCAAGACTTGTTTAGCCGAGTTAAAACAGGAATCGACTCTTTAAAACCATTCATGCATTTCAGAACATGAATCATAGAAAACTTGACTAACACGGAGGTTAGACAAGCGTTTAAGAAAACTTGCCTTCAAGCGTCTTCGAATATACTATTCAACAATTCTCAGCCTTTACAGGATCTACATGATATATTCACATAGCACACTGTAATTAGCTACCAAACAAACTTACTTTAATTTTTTTAACCAACTTCTTTCTCTTCTATGTCTTATTTGAATTTATTTCATTAATAAAGTCAATTTGACTTACTATGTTTCGTTAAGGCTCGTTAACGTTCTTAGGTTATTAACCGACAGTCGATCATTATTTGTGAAGTACCAACGTTGAACATCATTCACGGTTTACTTGTTTACCCTTTTGCGTTCTTCGTTTAATTATTATTAAACCATACTAAATCTTCTAACGTTATCACTTATAAGTGATTTAAAGTCAGCCTTATTATGTACATTAAGTACATTCATGTCTTACTATTAGTTTACCTTCAATTAGAATTAAAAACCTAACTTGGTCAACTATTTCTCACTGTCGGCGCTGCGGCACGGCATCTCTTTAGTATATTGGCACTATGGCGTCACTCTCCAAGGGTTTTGCCCGGACTCGGCGCTGCGACGCGAGTCCTTGCACTAATTCTCGCGTTGCGGCGTGAGTCTCCAGACAATTTTGGTTTTTCTCGGCCATGCTTACGCTTGCATGGCTGATGATTATTAACACTGGGTTGGTGGCTGGCCTTACGCTCTGTCATCGATTAGTTTTGACAAATGGTTTTCCAACGAACTTCCCGGCTTCATAACTTATTCGTTTTAAATCCGAATTGGCTCATTCAAAAGCCCACAACTCACAAATTACATACTCTAGGTGTTCATATAAGAATTTTACATTTTCGAATCTGTTAACTCAGAATTCACCTTTTAGTTCATTTTGAGTGTTCGTTTATCGTTTTCGAGCGTTCAATACTCGTTTTCTTCGTTATAAGTCAGAATTTGATGATTCTTGCGTCCACGACTCTTAAATACCTTATCTCACGTGTTGACATTGAAAACCGAAGTTTCCAAGTCACACAGAAACTTTTGACCCTTAATTCGAGATTTCTACGATTTCGACGTTTAACGTATATTTTCGCAAAATTCGCCATAACTTTGTTACTCGTGTTCTATAAGCCAAATCAAATGGAACACTCCATTGATTCGTCATCTATATCCTAACCAAACAATATGCGTATACCCAAGCTATGATGGTTTTTAAATCGTCCAATCATAACTACGTTAACGTTCATCACTTTCTACGGTTTTAACTTACGTAAACACTTACGATTTCTATTCGATCATGACTTATCAATGTTTTCATTATTAATAGTCATCATTATTCCTCCTCACTAAACATGCTCCACCAATCTACGATTCTTCTACGAGAAAGAAATTGAAAAAGATGAAGATTAATGTTTATGAGCTATTACCTTTGTCATTTTTCTTGTTCTTCGTAAACTTCTTATGTTTTGCTTGGAAGTAAGTTGATTACTTGTTTCTAGCTTTTCTCTCTCTTAATATGTGTTAGCTAATATTGTCAAACTAACAAATGAACTAGCTAAGCTCTTTATTAATATGATTTCAAAAGGAGGGCAAAATGGTCCATATGCCACCTCCTTACTATTCCCACCTCCTTCACAACTTAGCCACCAAGTAATCACTTTACCTGGTGGCCAAGTGGCCGGCCCACCTCCATGGATCTTCCCATGGGTTTTTACCCATCCCCGTGACCCACCGGTTCGATTCGCGGTTCGATTTCTTGGATTGGGCTTATCTTATTTAACATTGGGCCTTAACTTGGGCTTGATTCCATACTTCATTGGGCTTGTTATTAATCCAATTCTCATTGGATTGTATAAAGTCCTTAACTCAAAATCCTATAATAACTTCTCGTATTCTACGTGTATAACTCACGTATTCTCTTCGTTTAGTATCCATACGATATTCTTATTATACATCATACCATTATTCATACTATACTTGTACATCATACGTATAATAACCGAAATGGTTATACACGCTACATTTCCCTTTTGGAAATCATTTTTACTAACCCTTAGGTTTTAAGTCCGCAAGCGAAAACTTCATTTGCGATAACTGAAATATTATTGGATATTCCACTATACTTTCATATTCTATGATTACGCGTTTCTCGAATTTTCAAACCTAATCTCCGAGCGAAATCGGATGAATAGTGTTTTTACGAGAAAATTCTCAGAAAACATTCATTTTCGTCTTGATAATTCAAAATAATTAATCCTAGCACATAGCCAAAATACTAACCACATCCACACATTCTAGGTCATAGAACGACCTTCAAATATCTTACTCACATAATTAATCAATTAAATCCATTTAATCCACATAATCAAATAAAAATTTAATTCCTTCAAAATCCGAAATTCTCGGGTGTTACAATTTTGACATTCATTACATAACAAAAGAAAATGTAATATTTATATTATTGCAAATCATAACAAATTTTGTTGCACATGAAAAGTAAATGATAACGTATAGTGTCGTTGCTAATTGACAATAACTTTTGTTGCTCTCTAAAAACAATCACTTTTGAATAATATCGTTGCTAATTCATCATAATTATCCATAAAAAACCAATAGCAACGCAAAATTTCGTTGCAAATTAATATATAACTGGTTTATTTTGTACATTTAGCAACAAACATCGTTACCAAAAAGTACACAATTAGCAACGAAAACCAATTAAGGCGACAATTTCTATATTGTTCAGTAACTGCAAACTTCGTTGGCAAATGTGTATCAAATGCAACGAATTTTATCTTCGTTGGAAAATAAAAAGATTCTTTTCGTTGCCAATTAGGTGTATTTTGCAACGAAAAATTGTTTTTCAGTAACAATTTCTTAATAAATTTGCTACAAAATATTTCGTTGCTAAATGATTTATGATTTTACACGAAAACAAAATTTCATTGCAAAATATATTATTTTTTGCAATGAAAAAAAAATTGGGAGCACATTACGGTGTATTACGCTCATTGCGCAATGAAATGTCAAACGACCAAAAAATTGTTGTAAATGGCATTTGGCAACGAAATTTTGCACATTTAGCAACGAAAATTGTTTGTTACAAAATCACCATTTTTTGTAGTGATTGCAACCACTGTAATTCCAGAATGGAAGTGGGAGCACATTACCATGGATTTCATTACTGGTCTTCCCAAGGTTTCTCAAGACATAGATGCAATTTGGGTCATTATTGATAGATTAACCAAGTCTCCTCATTTCTTACTAATACGAGAAACTAATTCACTTGAACGTCTTGCTCGTATATACATAAATGAGATTGTAAGACTTCATGGTATGCCAGTATCCATAGTTTCTGATTGAGACCCAATATTCACTTCATAATTTTGGATTAGTTTGTAAAAAGCTATGGGCACGGATTTACGAATAAGTTTGGCATATCATCCTTAGACGGACGGGCAATCGGAGAGGACTATTCAAAATCTTGAAGATCTATTAAGACTCTGTGTCTTAGACTTCAAAGGAAGTTGGGACAAGTTCTTACAATTAGTAAAATTCTCTTATAACAACAGTTATCAAACAAGTATCAACATGGCTCCATTCGAGGCATTGTATGGACGAAAGTGTCGTTCTCTAGTATGCTGGGATGAGGTGGGTGAAGCAACGTTGTAGGGACCAGAATTGGTACGCATGACAACGGAAAAGATTCAAATGATCTGGCAACGTATAAAAACGTCACAAGATCGACAAAAAAGTTATGCTGATCTTCATCGAAGGGACGTGGAATTCAATGTTGGAGATCTTGTGTTTTTACGTGTTGCTCCATAGAAAGGAGTTACGAGATTTGGAAAGAGAGGAAAGCTCAATCCTCGATTCATTGGCCCATTTAAAATCATCGGTCGAGAAGGAACTGTGGCCTATAGACTCGCCTTACCGCCAAGTATAGCTCGTGTTCATAATGTTTTTCACATATCTATGTTACGTAAATATGTGGAAGACCTAAACCACATTATTAAATTAGAACCAGACGAGATAGTGAAAGATTTAACATATGAAGAGGTACCTGTTAAAATCTTTGATAAGAAGGAGCATATTCTAAGCTCCAAGGTTATACCTCAAGTCAAAGTTTTATAGAGAAACCATGATGTTGAGGAAATGACCTGGGAGTTAGAATCTGAAATGAAATGAAGGTATCCTCACCTCTTCGACATACCAGGTATGTACACCAATTTTGAGGACGAAATTTCATAAGAAATGGAGGTTCTAAGACCCCAACTTTTATGAAGAAAGATTATTTTTTCCCTCTAAATATCATTTTGAATATTATGGTGTGGATTTGATATAATGTTATAGTTGTGGGTAATATTTACAAATTTTGCAAAGTAAGCAAGTTGTCATAAAATATTCATTTGGTCAGGGAATATTCGTACGACGATACAATCATTAGTGGACCCCTTAGCGGTAATTTCATCGGAGTTAAGCAGCGGCGTAAATAACTTTTTATAAAAATAATGGCAAAAGTTTTACCGTTAATTGTTGAAATACACGGTGATAAAAGTACATTAATACGTGTGGTTGCATAGTAGCACACGATATTATACAGTATCTTGATTATTGATGTTTACGTGAGAAGCCACTCAGTTTTATTCAATTATTGCCACAATAATTGATATATAGTATCTCATATTATTGATTCAATTATTGTCACAGTATCATCTGCACAATATTTTATGTTATTAAATCAATAATTAAGACGAAACAGTTATTCATATTATTATTTGTATTATTGACGATGTCTAGAAAGTTCTATCAAGGAAAGGGGTTTGGTCACCTAATTGTGCGCCAATAAGAAGAAGTCCTTATCGAAAAGCCCCCTTTTTCCTGGTAATGATCTGGTTGTTAATATTGTGAGTTATAAATGATGAATAAATGTTGTTAAAAATGTGTTTAGTGAAGCCTAGTAAATTGAGATAAATAGATGGGTGTTTTATGAAGTATTTATTGTAAATTTTACTTATTACATAGACCCCCACTTACTCATTTTTCAAAATAATCGGTAGAAAGTTATAAAGTATATTAGTATATATAAATATAAGTTTTATTTTTTATGCATAGTGTTGCATAGTACTGCATAGTGCATCATAGTAAAATCAAAAAAATTCAAACAAATTCGTCGTTTGAGCCCGTGAATCCTCTTCCTGTGAAGTGCGTGATTTTCTAATTCAAATAGTATCCTGCCATTCTCCTATAAATAGAATGCTTAGTTTAGAAATGAAAATCACACCAGAATCAAAGAATTCTTCTTCTATAATATTGAGCATATTTCTTTTGAGTTTAAAGAAGCTTTTAGTGTAAAAAACAGTATAAGTTTTCTTCAAGAATATCCTCGTCATACCGGTCAGAAATACTCTCCTTTTAAGGTAAGGGATATTATTTTTTTTTCAATATTCGTATGAAATAATATTTTTATAACGACCCCAAAATTCATACAATAATATTCTCTTTCTCGATCGTTAACCATACAACTTTAATCTACATTTACATCATTATTCGATATTAAAATCACTAAAAATGCAGAATATTTAAAACTTTTATACATTTCCTTCTGTATTGCCCTAAATCACAACCTTTACATTACATCTCTTCGATTCAAAATTATGTTATGAATCGTTACAACAAAATGACTATACAAAGTCTTACATCATAAATAGATATCCAACCAGATAGCTCTACTTACAATTCAACAACATGTTACATTCAAAATATTAAATATATTTTTCATAAAACATAAGTAATCTTTGCGAATATGGATCTCTATAATTCACTTAGCACATATCATTACCTTGAAATCTTGACCTGCAAAAATGGTTATTTGCAAAGTTGAGCTCGACAACCCAGCAAAATTTAACAGTTTTCATGCATCACGTAGCACATAATAACATAATTAGCATACATCATAAACATTGAACTAACGTAACATACATGGCAGTTCGTATAACAAGTTTAAAGATTGAGTTCCTTACTCAATCATCATTCATTACTAAATCAACGTAGTCATATATTGACTTTAATGTTTCATGCTTTCAACATATATAAAACACACCATGCTATTTGCAATAAAGATTTAAAACGGTTCATCATCAAGTTCACATAGCAAATAGGAACTGAAAGACTTGTCTGATTCGTTGTTTACTAACTACAACTTACTGCCTTGCGTTTATCCTACAATAGTTTAGAAGTTCATATATACAAGCATCAGTTACATATACACAATGAAATCAATTAAATTGCATTGACTCTTCATCTTATCCTTTTATTTCAAAACATTTCCTTCTAATCGTCACTCGATGTTCAATCCAGTGTTTAAGTCTTGTTACAACATCTCTTTGTTCAATCAGTTTAATTACATTAAAATTCATTTTCCTTCTCATTACATTCCACCTTAACTGACACTTGACATTCAGTTAAGTCTTTAACCTTGTCTTTATATCACCTTAGATTTATAATGTTTGTTAACATTATTTTAGTTAACCTTCGTCTCGTATTTCTTTATACTTCTCTTTTAGTCGACACTTAACATTCGGTTAAGTTGTCAGAACATGATATTACATTTTATTAATGTATTATCTTCATTAAAGTTAATTAAATCAACTTCCATCTGATGCTTTTAAATTACTTCATTCAAATGGTTACTTAACATTCAGTCAAGTTCTTATAATCTTGCATCTACATCCTTTTAGATGTATATTAGGTTAGTTAAATTAATAAACTTAACATTCCTATCATTATTTAAATTTTATTTTATACTTTCAAGCTAATTCTTTTAATTGGTACTTAACATGTGGTTAAGTTCTTCACTTATGTCCATACATCATTATCTTATATACTAAACTAGATTAGACCCTTGCTTGACAACCCTCAAATAAATGACTTCTCTTAGCTTAGGCTCAGAACGCACAAGCAATTAAGACCGCCTCAAGCCTTAACACTTGCCAAGTATGATTCTTACTGGTTCGAACTTCATGAGAAGACCAGCACAATTGCTTGCTGCCGTTTACGCTTATAGTAACAATGGCAATTGCGTCCGCCTGATGAAACTTGCAGCAGCTCTGTTATTGCACTAGTCACACCAACTCAAACCAATCCCACCGAATTTCACAAAACTTGCAGCAGCTCTGTTATTGTACTATATTCAATTTTGAGGAATTAAAACCCAAATTTTGCCACTTTCATCATTTTTACACTTTTAGCAAATTCGATCGCCACGAATTCTTTTCTTAATCAATTGACACGATTCAAACTACGCCGCTTTCGTTTCTTAACATACTAACATAATCCAACATCAATTTACAGATTATCACACATATTAAACATGATATTTTGTACTTTCTAAACCCAATTTCATATAAACATATCACTGTTATTTATTTTTCTTCCTACAAACCAATTTACACGAATTTGATAATCAAGTATTACTCATATATGATGATTAACAGTTTATAAACCATATATACAAGTATATATATCAATCTAATCATACTATAAATTCATAGAGAATAACCACTAAGAAATCAAAATATATAAATTAGAAGCAATTTTATTCCTTAAATCCTGGATTGTTGGGAAGAAGAATGATAAGGACCTTGACACTCCAACTCCTTAGCAAAGTTTACAGAGAATTTCTCTCTCTCATACAAACTCTCTCTCTAACCTCTGTGTTTCTCTCTTGGCTTTAGGTTATATGCATAAACAAACTGATATGGCACGCACTAACGTCAGTAAAAATACAATACGCCAAATCAGTTACGTTAGGCCAAAAGCCACAAGGTTGTGTTTGGCTACACACAAATCCCATACTAGTTTATTTTAATAATATTATATTATATAGTTTCACTTGTCACACTTTAGTTAATTTAAATGACTTATAATAGTAATTATAATAACTATAATTTTTATTATAATAATACTTCTGATTAATAAATTATTATACATCTAATTTAATTATTAAATCAGACTAGAACATCACTTATTTAATTTATTTATTTTTCTTAAATATTAAACAATTCATTTAATCTAATTAATTCATTAAATTAAATCTTCAAAGAATAAAATTTACCTTTGCTTTAACTTAATTATCATACACACGTAACTAAATTATTATACCACAATTTTATAAATTATTTATTTTTTCTCAATAAATAAATTATTTAAAATATTTATTCCATTCAATAAATATTTAAGATTAATTACAAGATTCATTTAATTTCTTCAATAGTTAACTTAACTATTAAACCTCACTTTTCCAATATATGAATATATATTTCTCTTCACACTAGAATATATATTTCAAAATATATAGCACGTATATATACATACTCAAACTCAAAACATCTCATAATAAAAATTTTAATTATTAAATTCCTATTTAAATAACTTATAAAAATTCAGGTTGTCACATCCTTCCCCCCTTATAAGGATTCCGTCCTCGAAATCAACGAAACCTCCCTTACTCGGTTTTCACCAAATCTCTTTTCAAGATTTATCATCGCATACTTAACACATTACCTTAGTATAGGTTTTATTTATTACTACTACAACCATTCTTCATAATAAATTCTTGTAAGTTTTATTTCATAACCTTTACTTATACTCAATTATATTTGAGTATTACATATTCTTTAACCCGTTCATTATCCTTCTCTAAGGATCATTATCATAAACACTCGGGATATTATATTCACCCTTTCTACTAATAATTTTATCCTCGAAATTTTATCTATTAATCATTCAGTGTCGCATTCTATGACTTACTTCTTTCTAAGGAATATCATCCTTACCACATTCGCCTTTTATAATAACAATAATCTTCCACAATTGCTTAATAATTGAGAAGCAGTATGAATAACTCCAGAATTTACAAGATTCTCGAATCATGCTGAAGGGTCACAAGACCTTGAACTACGTCCCCAAGTTATCAAGTATGTAACGCCCCGAAATCCGGTCTATCTTCACACCCGGATTTCGTACGTCACGAGTACATCATTCATTCAACATACATCATTATATACTAAAATATAACAACATACACTCTCAAATCCCAGGTTCTGGAAACCTTATAACCTCTTTCATTACAAATAATGGTAATTACATTATTCATTTCATCTTACAAGAGTGACTTTTATCCGCCACCAAGGATATATAACAGTTCATTAAACTAGTCTATAATTCAATTCATCTTTTTAATTTACAAGTCTTCACTTGATCTTCTCGCTACCTTCACACTCTGAATGACAATTCATCTGGAGACCGTCAGCTTGATCTTTACGGGATCCTTAAGTTCTTCTAAGCTTGTTCGCTGAAAATTGTTTTTCATTTAAAGCAAGTGTGAGCATTCAATTGCCCAGCAAGTCATAACAGTTGAACAAACAACTTCAGAATTAAAATATTTCTTTAGAACTTCTATAACCGAACAAAGGTTATGAAGAAACTTGAATAATAGGAATAGTCTCGATTCCTATCATCTTAAAACATCAATCGTTTTCTCTTTGAAATACTTTCGTCCCTCTACCTTTTCATACACATCATGTCCGGCTAGAATTATTAGCACAGACTTAACAATAACGGTTCATGTATAAAACGGAACATACTTGTATTGAACAACTCAATCACGTAACAATGCATATCATAGAAACAATCAAGTGTTCAAATTGTGGCTCAAGGCCTCATCGTTCTACCACATTGTACAAATATCGCACATTCGCACATAGACGAGCTTCTCAAGTACAACATCCGAGAAGTTTAAGAAACTAACATTCATGTAATATGAATGAAGTTAGAAACTTGCTTTTCGCCCACTTCTGACTTACGCATTTAACTGTCATTTCAATTCCTATATAACACATAAGGAGAAAACATAAACACCAATTAGTCATATATTGAACTTACGCATTGGTTTACTTAACTTTACTTCTTAGAGTTTGCGTTCTTGCAATATAAGTTTACGCGACTAACTTCTTTTACCAATTTACGGCTTTATGACATACGGAGATGTCTTACTCATACGTTCATCATCTTGGATGATTTATATTCTTATCTTCTTCTTATAACTTCTCTAGGACTCAGCACATATCGCGTCTCTGCTAGTAGTCCATATGGTACTCTGAGTGGTTTCCCACAAACAACCAACAAACAAGTTCCCGTCTCATCTACACTGCCATCACAGTGAGTTAGATCGGTTGCCAGTTTTGTATATACCTTCGCTCTCTAAAGGAATTGTTTAGCCCAGCTCCCATATGTCAACCATCAAAGGTTACGATTGTACCACAACCTAACTTCTCTTAACTTATACGAACTATTAAACTATAATGTTCGATTAAGTCAATTTCTTATTCCTTACGGCTTTCTGACAACTAAATGTCATCCCTCCGGATTCATTCTTTATCGAATCACATTCGGCTTTCAATAATCTCATTACCGTTTGTTACGGCTTTCTTGATAATTCATATACTATTTAATACTTTCGTTATCCATTATATGAACCCCATGTTCATTACTCAATCTTAGTGTCAAAGCCATACCAATCATTGTATGCTAAGACCAAGCGTCCATCGCAACGACATTGCATTCACAACGTCTATACGCTTCACACTTATCTCTCATTATCATGATATAACATTGAAATGTTATTCATTACCCTCGTCACTCAACGTCTAAGGAATCACAACCATAGCAATTCCTCACGTTCGTTCATCCCGACTACGGTCCCCAGATATCGGTTACGTAACCCGCGATTATATTCTTTGTCATTTAATCTTGTTTAATCTATACTTTCAACCTTTAATAAAGGTTTACATCACTTGATTAAGTGTTACATTAGTTGAATATTATATTCTTTATCGTCCCTTACATTTCCCCCAAGAGCTGAGCAGTTAAAAGATCATCTTTGGCTTTTTCCCAACACTGGCGCCGCGACGCCACTCCCTTTGTTATCTCTCGTGCCGCGGCGCGAGTTTGCAGTACCCGGTCCCCGGTCTGGCGCTGCCGCGCCACTCTACAAGGCATGACTGGAGCCGCGGCGCCAAGCCCTAACCCTAGAAATTTTCTCAAAGTGTTAAATAAATTTTGAGATGCTTACTTCGCGATCTCATATCTCCTTCGTTATAACTCGTAATGAGGTCATTCCAAGGCCATTCTCTTCCTTATCTTATGTACTTTAATACCCCTCAGACAGAACTTCGTTCTAAATCGGTTAACATGCCATTAGATTGGCTTGATCTTCACTCTTCGTTCATTTTTACGTTTTTTTAACGCTCTTCGTTTGTTCGTCCGTAATTCGATCATTCGAACTCGGAACTTGTTCGTTCTTGAGTCTATGACTCGCGTTTTCTACGTTCTATTACTTTCTTATGAAACCCTACACGTTCGGGTTCATTTACTAACTTTCTAATTCTCGTTCGTCTTTTACGAAATTTCGCCATAACTTCGTTATAGCTAAGTTTTAATCCGCTTCTTCATGAACGCTTTCTCTGCTTCTAACCAAACAATACACATCTAACTTATATGCGATGGTTTTAAACTTGTCCATCAACAACAATTACACTACAATGGTTTTAAATTTGTCCATCAACAACGTTCTTCGTGTTCTTCGCGTGTTCTTCGTGTTCTTCGTTCGTTCTTCATTTTAATCGATATTTTGGATTACAATTCCACTTTTTATTGGAATTTGATGTTATAGAACATTATTCCTTACTTATTTCACCTACTAATTCATATAATCCATTCGGATCGCTCTAATTCATTACGAATCTTATACTTCCTTAAGAAATTTACAAACTAAACTTCTAATTTATTATTTCTTCATTTTCTTATGATTTCAACCATATGAAATCATCTCTAACCTTATCTACCCTTATCTTCATTAAGTTATGTTTTTAAACATAAAAACTTAAAGAAAATTAAAAGAGATTAGGTTCCGGATTACCGTTCTTCTTTAATCCTCTTCCATTATACAAAAGCCGACGATTTGCAAGCTTTGATATTACACGATCACTTTCGATCCGATCATTCATGCTCATGCTCTTCCTTCTCCCTCCCATCCAACTTCACTCTCTCTCTCTCAAGTGTGGGATTTTCAAAATCCACAAATAATGAAATAAGCTTAATATTTATAGATTTTCAAAGCTAAGGGCATTTTAGTCATTTTGCCCCCACCTCCTTACTATTCCCACCTCCTCCCACAACTTAGCCACCAAGTTTACTTGGTCACCACCCTTACTTGGTGGCCAAGTAGCCGCCCCACATGCCTATGGGTTGCCCATTGGTTATTACCCATCCGTTTACCAATCGGTTCGATCCGCGGTTTCTTTTCTTAGTTTGGGCCTTAACCCTAATTCTTATTGGGCCTATCTTGGGCTTGATTTCACAAAGAGTTGGGCTTGACATAATCCAAGTCCAATTAGATTCTACAAAGTCCATGAACTCAAAGTTCATTAAGACTTATCGTATTCTACGCATCTCATTCTCGTATTCTCGTATTTTCTTCGTATATAGCTCGTACGATATTCGTATTATACGTCGTAATAATCTTCGTACTATACTCATATAATAATTCATATCATACTCATATCTCTCACGCATAATAACCCTAATTATTATACGTGATCATAAAATTCTCGGAACTCACTTTTCCTAACCCTTAGGTTTTGAGTCCGTAGGCGAAAACTTCGTTTTTGCCATAATTGAAATATTATTGAATATTCCATCACGTCTCAAAATTAAACGTAATCTATAGCGTCTCGGAATTTCAAAATAAATCTCCGAGCAGAAACGGATGAATAGTGCCTATTTCGTCTTTTTCCCCGAAAATATTTTGTTCTTGGAAAACTTCTATTTTCGTCTTGAAAATTCTTATTCGCTCAATCTAGCTCGTAGCCAGAATACTCCCGATTTATAATCATCCTAGGTTATAGAACGATTGATAAACACATAGCACATAATAATATTAATAAAAATTCATTTTATTAATAACTAATTCTTTAAACTTAAATTCTGGACAACCCAAATTTCTGGGTCGTCACAAAGTATTTCGACTTGAACCTTTAACAGTCATAAGACTATATGGACCTTTCTTCTCGTACTCAGGAAAATCAGCCCTTTGTACAATATTTTGTGCACAAACATTTTAACGCTTTTGCGTAATATAATCCCCTTTAAAAGGGTTGTTCACCTCAGTTTCTCAACATCTGAATTCGCACCAAAATAATTTGGTTCGGGAAAATTTCAAAGAACACTTTGAATTTCATAAAATGTTGGTCTAGCTGAATCAAATAGCTTAAACTCATACCAATAATTCAATTTTCAATCGAAACATGTATGGCCAAACCCTTTTGGCAATTAACTATCTTTAAAATTCTGAAAATAATTTTATGACGTCATGATACCGTACTGTGTTTACAGCCCGTTTGAGGATTCCGTCATTTTGTGACTTTGTCATACTACATCATCCCATAGTGGGCTGACGATCCTTAGATCACATCCAACACTATGTAATTCTGTATTGATAACTCCATCCTTTTTATCATTTTTGCACCAGGTTACATGATGCATTAATGATATAAAATACATTTTGATATTTTCAAATCATTTTCGTCTAGCCGAAACAATTAGCATAGACTATTCTTTAAACAATTCAAAAATCTTTGAAAATTAGTTTTAGTGATATCATATCTCAACAGGTAACGATGTGTCAGCGTCTCGAAGTTCACACATACACATTTTTCACCATACGTTGAGAGTAAAAATTCATTTTTTAAAAGGCACATAGTGCAAATTTAGCTTGATGTCAAAAAATTTGAAGTCTAGCATAGCTAGAAAATTTGGAATACATGTGCTTCCACAATCAACTCCACTTTCTATAATGATCCATTGCTTAATAGGTCTATCTATTCCTATCATCCTCAATACTCTATTCACACTTAATTATACCCCAGTTCATCAAACTTACCGCACATTAGAAGTTCAGGAACTTGCCACAATAATATGAGTTTAAGAACTTATCATAGTCAGACCATAGGCATCCATTCACTGAGGGGTTCAAAACATACCATATTATTATGAGTTACAAACTTACCATATGCATTAGTTTTAAGAACCACGCCTAATACTAGTAATATCTGACTAATCTTAATAGTTTCTAACTATCAAATATACACATAAGAAAAGAATCACCTTTTCACCACATATAGATTGATAGCGCGACACCGACATTCCAATGATTATAAATGTGATAAACCAAGTGCAAGCACAAAATCTCTGCCCATACAAAGGTTTGTACAACTTAGTCACCATATGAGTCCTCAATTGAAATCCCACCTAACATTATCGTACTCTTTACTTATTTGCTATTTGTTCGATACGAATTCCTCGTATCACATTATCTATAACTCCTCATAAGTTTATCTCGTACTATATCATAGTACATCATCTTCATAGCATCAATCTATAATTATTCAAACATTACATACCATCTTTCTTTTATAACTTAAACAGATCACGTTGTGATATTATTCTATAATCATCTCCCTTAAAATTCTTTTCTTAACTTGTGATCGTTTTGTTTTACGATCCTCTTTCTTTCATTTTTCATCATTTACGATTTCATTTCTGCTTTTAATCTTACAGGCTTTGTTTATTCATCATTATTCGTTATATTGGCTATTGGAGTTAGATAACTCCCATTTCTTATCTTTATATCTTTTCAAGATTCTTCTTTGAATTTTCTTATTTATATAACAATTCTTCCTTTAAGAATTTCTAACTTCATTTATATTGCTCAACATTTCATTCGAGTTCCACATTTTCCATCATACGTATCCATTTTCTATACTTGGTACACATCGAGTCTCTAATAGTTTCAATATGGTACGCTGAGTGGTTTCCCATAAAAAACCAACAAACTAGGTTCCGAGTTACTAGTTCGTATATACCTCCGCTCTATGAAGGAATCGTTTAGCCCAGATACCATACATCAACTATTAAAGAGTACCATTGTACCATACTTAAATATAACTTTTTATTCTTAACTTCTTTATCATTCTCTTTTTATAGACATCACCTTAGATCCTTATTATTGGAGTTGGGTAACCCCATACTCATATTCCTTATAACTCTACGAGATTCTTCTTTGAATCCTTTCACGCATGTTTTAATCCCTTCTTTATAAATTTCTTAAATTACTTCTTATTGTTCAAACTCTATTTGAGCTTATTCCTTCATTATCTTCACCTTCCTTCTCTAAGGTTATAGCCTAAGGTACTCCTACCTAAGGTTTATAATCTACAGCTTTGATACCAACTTTAATGACCCCAAAGTTCATACAGTAATATTCTCTTTCTCGATCGTTAACCATACAACTTTAATCTATCTTTACATCATTATTCGATATTAAAATATGTAACGAATGATGTTTTTTTTAGTTGTGATTCTGGGGACAGAATCATTGTAAGGAGTGAATGATGTAACATTCCAGAATTTAAATTGTAATATTAAATATTTATTGATTTATATAAGTATTTAATGGATATGTTTATTGTTGAATAAATAATTGTTCAATTTGATTTGATTTGATTTAGTTAATTATTTGTTAAGTAAATAATTAAGGAGTTAAGAAAATTAATTGTTATGAGGTAATATACTAATTTAATTTAATAGTTAAGTTAGAGAGTTTATAATAATTAAATGAATTATTATATTTTGAATTGAATTTGTAGTTAAAATGAAGTGTTAGTTGATTAAATAAAGTTATAATTATAAAGGAAATTATAATTATGTGGTATTGATTTATGTGTTAAAGTAATTTAATAAATTAACATTAGAATTTATCAAATTGATTATAAAAATGTAATTAAATAAAAGTGTGGCAAATAACCTTACTATAAATGAGTTATTAAAATAAATTATAGGATTTTAATTGTGTTTTACCAAATGAAGTATAAAGATTAATTGATTTATTTGAATTAGGTTTACCAAACAAGGTGTAAGAGTTAATGGGTTATTTTTAGTTAGCTAGCCAAACAAGCCTTATGGCTTTTGATTTTCAAAACTTAGATAACTGATATCAGTTATATCTATATTTATATTATATAATTAATATATATTATTACTATTATACGTTATATTTTACGTAAGATAGAATAGAGAAGAAAGACTCAGAAGAAGAAAAGTGGAGAAGAAGAAGAGTACAGAGAAATAGTGAAGGGAAACTTGAGAGAATTCTAGAGAGGATTTTAGAGAGAAATTGGAGAATAGAAGCTTGAGAATGAAATACCATCAACTTCTTCTTTATTAAGGTATCATCTTAATCCTTTTATTTTTAAAGTTTAGTTTTCCACTTCTAAAATTCTCTGTAAAAATCTTTGTGAAGGATAAATTGTATGTGGTATATGGTTTTATATGATAAATTGTTGGTTATAAGATTGTTTCATAAGTTTATATATGATTATAGATAAACTAAGTCATGTGTGTACGTATTTTGTGAAAGAAAATATATTACAGTGAGTTTATATGAATATGTATGAATATGGCTTATTTTAAAATAAAATTTGGGGTTTAATTTGTTGATTAATTTATAAATTAACTATTAAATTTGAAACAAGATGAATAAACATAAACAAGGTACTTGAAATTAATTGTTTTGATTGAAAAACAAAGTTAAAGTGATAATTTTCATTAAAAATGTCAAAAAGTGAAGTTTTATCAAAAACAGTGAAATTGGGTGTTATAAATTCAGTGTTTATGTGGTTATATGGGTAAAACAACATGTTAAGAGTCTTTAGATTATGTTTATATGAAGTCTCTATATGTATTACACGTGAATTAGGTTGTTAGAAAGGAGTTTGTAGGCCAATTTGGTTTTTTTTCATGTTCATTGTGGTTGAAATTTGTCGCCGAAATTCGAGTTCTAGTCTTATAACGCAACCCAAATGTAGGTAAAAGTTTTCACACAAGACACCTCAAATACGCCCACGGTGTAAATCGTAGGCATGCATGATATGAAGTTAATGTAATGGTCGACACGATGTGATTTATTTACACAAAAGTCTGAGAAAGTTGTTATGTGTTAATGGTAGGACTGTAAAATTAAGATTTCAGTATTTTTATACCAATAATGAACATGTTATTAACGATTATCTAGTTTTATGACTAATGTAATTTGATTATGTGATTAAAAATCAAATATTACATGATGAATGTGTTTAGTTATATATATAATGTGGTAGTGACTAATTATGTCATGATGACATATATATTTATAGGGTATTGTAATTCAAGTTAATTCGGTATAGCTTATATGCAAGGCAAGTTTTCTAGCTCTACACTTCGTTGACAAAATTTTACTTTCGTCGAGTAAAGTTCCTTTTTGTTGAGCAAATTTATTGTATCTAGTTGTTCATAATGATACAAGTTCTCTAAATCTATTGTTCCATTGAACAAATTATTGTTTCTATTTTGAGTTACATTACACAAGTTTTCTAAACCTATTTTTATAGTGAACAAGTTATTCTTGTCTTTAACTTTTTATTTAACATGCAAGTTTATATATTCTAGTATACCAATGTTGAACCAATTTCATCGTTCAATTTTCTATTTGTTATGTATGCTTAGTACTCAACTGTAAATAACCTTGGCTTAATATTGTTCAAGCAATGTACATTATAATTATTCAAATGTTTATGATTTTAGCTTATTTCTAAAGCATGACCTTAGTATTCAGTTATGAAAATTTTATTCAACTAATCCTTAGTTGATGTTCGTGAAATCCAAATTACCTTGAAATGTATCCAAAACCAAACTTACATTGGTGTGGACTTGTAATCTAAATACTGAGATGAACAACCTTATTATTAGGGGTTTACACTTAGCGTTGAAATGTTTGTGCACAATACATTGTACGAAGGGCTGATCCCCCTAAGTACGTGGAGTCCTTATAGTCTTATGACTGTTAAAGTTAAAGTTGAAAGATTACTTATAACTGTGGACATGGTTCGTGGTCATTAGACCCTCAGTAGTATAATTCAGAATGTTAATAGAACATATCATTCAGTTCTATTGAGCCTATTAATTGGCAAATGTTGTAAAGTTTATTAATTCTTATTTCAAGTGAGCTTTGTTTGCTCACTCTTGCTTATATAACTATTACAGCTAAGGATGAGAAGGTAGATGTACCTATCACCAGTAAGGGAAAGGGGAAGATGAACAAGTATTGAAGACTTGTAATATGTTGACAGTTATCTATCAGACTTTAAATTTGATTGATGTAATGAAGTATTTATTTAATTTCTGTATTTGAATGATTGTATTTAAAGGTTAGATAACCTGGTAGATTTTAATAATGTAATCCTTTAAGGGAAGGTTTATTATTCAATTTTATTATGATTGGGTAGTTATATATGAATTTTTTGATTAAGTGAACACCAAATCCTGAGGTAATGAAGTACCGGGATTTGGGGGTGTCACAAAATCACCAAAAATGCAGAGTATTTAAAACTTTTATACATTTTCTTCTGTATTGCCCTAAATCGTAACCTTTACATTACATCTCTTTGATTCAAAATTATGTCATGAATCGTTACAACAAAATGACTATACAAAGTCTTACATCATAAATAGATATCCAACCGGATAGCTCAACTAACAATTCAACAACATGTTACATTCAAAATATTTAATATATTTTTCATAAAACATAAGTAATCTTCGCAAATATGGATCTCTATAATTCACTTAGCACATATCCCTACCTTGAAATCTTGACCTGCAAAAATGGTTATTTGCAAAGTTGAGCTCGACAGCCCAGTAAAATCTAACAGTTTTCATGCATCACGTAGCATATAATAACATGCTTATCATACATCATAAACATTGAACTAACATAACATACATGTTGCAGTTCGTATAACAAGCATAAAGATTGAGTTTCTTACTCAATCATCATTCATTACTAAATCAACGTAGTCATATATTGACTTTAACGTTTCATGCTTTAAACATATATAAAACACACCATGCTATTTGCAATAAAGATTTAAAACGGTTCATCATCAAGTTCACATAGCAAATAGGAACTCAAAGACTTGCCTGATTCGTTGCTTACCAACTCCAGCTTACTGCCTTGCGTTTATCCTACAATAGTTTAGAAGTTCATATATACAAGCATCAGTTACATATACACAATGAAATCAATTAAATTGCATTGACTCTTCATCTTATCCTTTTATTTCAAAACATTTCCTTCTAATCGTCACTCGATGTTCAATCCAGTGTTTATGTCTTGTTAAGACATCTCTTTGTTCAATCAGTTTAATTACATTAAAATTCTGTTTCTTTCTCATTACATTCCACCTTAACTGACACTTGACATTCAGTTAAGTCTTTAACCTTGTCTTTATATCACCTTAGATGTATAATGTTTGTTAACATTATTTTAGTTAACCTTCATCTCGTATTTCTTTATACTTCTCTTTTAGTCGACACTTAGCATTCAGTTAAGTCGTCAAAACTTGATATTACATTTTATTAATGTATTATCTTCATTAAAGTTAATTAAATCAACTTCCATCTCATGCTTTTAAATTACTTCATTCAAATGAATACTTAACATTCAGTCAAGTTCATATAATATTGCATCTACATCCTTTTAGATGTATATTAGGTTAGTTAAATTAATTAACTTAACCTTCCTATCATTATTTAAATTTTATTTTATACTTTCAAGTTATTTCTTTTAATTGGTACATAACATGTGGTTAAGTTCTTCACTTATGTCTCTACATCATTATCTTGTATGCTAAACTAGATTAGACCCTTGCTTGATAATCCTCAAATAAACAGCAGACTTCTCGCTTAGGCTTTCAGGCACGCACAGCAACATTGACCGCCCCAAGCCTTGCTTAACCTTGCAAGAATCACTACCGGGTTCGGTTTGGTTGATTCATGAAGACCAATGAAGTCAGCTATTGAATTCTGCACAATAATAGCAATAGCAAGGCCACGCCTTGAACAGAAACTTGCAGCAGCTCTGTTATTGCACTAGTCACACCAACTCAAACCAATCCCACCAAATTTCACAAAACTTAACATCTAAATTTTTATGATAACTTCACTAAACATTCTACTCCTCGTTCTCACTACATAAACATTATATATATTCAATTTTGAGAAATTAAAACCCAAATTTTGCCACTTTCATCGTTTTTACACTTTTAGCGAATTCGATCGCGACGAATTCATTTCTTAATCAATTGACATGATTCAAACTACACCGCTTTCATTTCTTAACATACTAACATAATCCAACATCAATTTACAGATTATCACACATATTAAAAATGAAAATTTGTACTTTCTAAAGCCAATTTCATATAAACATATCACTGTTATTTATTTTTCTTCCTACAAACCAATTTACACGAATTTGATAATCAAGTATTACTCATATATGATGATTAACAGTTTATAAACCATATATACAAGTATATATATCAATCTAATCATACTATAAATTTATAGAGAATAACCACTAAGAAATCAAAACATTTAAATTAGAAGTAATTTTATACCTTAAATCCCAGATTGTTGGGAAGAAGATTGATAAGGAACTTGACACTCCAACTCCTTAGCAAAGTTTATAGAGAATTTCTCTCTCTCACACAAACTCTTTCTCTAACCTCTGTGTTTCTCTCTTGGCTTTAGGTTATATGCATAAACAAACTGATATGGCTTTCACCTACTAACGTCAGTAAAAATACAATACGCCAAATCAGTTACGTTAGGCCAAAAGTCACAAGGCTGTGTTTGGCTACACACAAATCCCATACAAGTTTATTTTAATAATATTATATTATATAGTTTCACTTGTCACACTTTAGTTAATTTAAATGACTTACAATAGTAATTATAATTTTTATTATAATAATACTTCTGATTAATAAATTATTATACATCTAATTTAATTATTAAATCGACTAGAACATCACTTATTTAATTTATTTATTTTTCTTAAATAACAATTCATTTAATCTAATTAATTCATTAAATTAAATCTTCAAAGAATAAAATTTACCATTGCTTTAACTTAATTATCATACACACGTAACTAAATTATTATACCACAATTTCATAAACTATTTATTTTTTCTCAATAAATAAATTATTTGAAATATTTATTCCATTCAATAAATATTTAAGATTAATTACAAGATTCATTTAATTTCTTCAATAGTTAACTTAACTATTAACCCTCACTTTTCCAATATATGA
This sequence comes from Panax ginseng, assembly GCA_020205605.1. Lineage (NCBI taxonomy): Eukaryota > Viridiplantae > Streptophyta > Magnoliopsida > Apiales > Araliaceae > Panax > Panax ginseng. Next base: position 75,758,043 of record CM035136.1, read on the forward strand.
ATATATATTTCTCTTCACGCTAGAACATATATTTCAAAATATATAGCACGTATATATACATACTCAAACTCAAAACATTTCATAATAAGAATTTTAATTATTAAATTCCTATTTTAATAAATTATAAAAATTCGGATTGTCACAATTTTCTTCCATACTCTGTAGTATGTAAGTAATTTTATTTCGTTTCAGATTCTGAATTCTACACTCATTTTGTTAAGTATTGCTTCTATACTCCTTGAAATTAGTAGAATATCCTTGAAATTTGTGCTTCATCTTGTATCTTTTCACAAGAATATTTTCTGAACATTCTTGTTAAATTTTAATCTTTTCATGCCAGGGTAATATTCACATAGTACTATTCATTCGAGTACTATTCACCGGGGGTACTAATCATGATAATAATCGATTTCTTTTCTGTCCAAATTATCTTTGATACAATATTATTCTTGAATTTTACTCCACAAAGCAGTATCATGTTGACAATTTGAACATTATTGAATTCTGGATAAACTGAATTATAAATCTTTAAAATTTATCCTTGCTCTCATTTAATTGAATTCTTATATTATTGTCATCATCATCATGCTTATATTGTGATGAAAGTCATCTTTGGCCCGTAGTGCATAGATGGACTATTGATTGGTATTATTATGACTATGTATCGGTATAATCATGACCTGTAATGTTACAAATGATGTGGTAAAAGTCCGCATTGGCCCGTAGGGCATTGATGGACAGTTGTTGGCATGATCATGACCATTGGTGATAATAATGAATATCCTTGGCCTGTAGTGCATGGATAATTCGTGGACGTAATGCTAATGAATATCCTTGGCCAGTAGTGCATGGATAATTCAGTGATATAGATTATTTATTGAGCTGTGTTACAATAATAAAATATTGATGATGAACTTTTAAATCATAGAAGATAGTAGATATTATGCTCTACTTTACTCTTCTAATGGATTGCTTGTTCTGCTGCAGTTAGACCTTTTGTCTATTATATTTTATCAGTTTTACACTATTGAAGGCTAACGATAATTTATTCTGCATTATCTTAATCATAATATTCTTTACTGGGCTAGTTGAGCTCAACCTTTGCTTACATTGTTCTCTTCAGGAAATGAGAACGTAGTCGTGAATAGTCAGGGAAAGCAGTGACAGTCTGAGATAGTGGCTGTAGTAGTCCTCACTATTTTATAAAATAGTGTGATAATAATTGTAATGAGGACTCCATTTGAGTTTGGATATTGTCTACAAGACAATATTCGTGTTAAAACTCTTAGCTACGTTTTGTCGTATTGTATAAATTAATTTTATATTTTATTTCTGTACCACGTATTTGGTGACTCAGAATGGGTTATGTGTATACCTATTTTGGGGGCGTCATAGTATCATATGCACAATATTTTATATTTTTAAATCAATAATTGAGACGACACAATTATTCATATTATTATTTGCATTATTGACAATGTCTATAAAGTTCTGTCGAGGAAATGGGTTAGGTCATCTAATTGTGTGCCAATAAGGAGAAGTCCTTATCAGAAAGCCCCCTCTTTCTTGGGAATGATCTGGTTGTTAATATTGTGAGTTATAATATTAATGATGAATGATTAAAAATGTATTTAGTGAAGTAAAGTGATTTGTGATAAATAGAGGGGTTTTTTATGAAGTATTTATTATAAGTTTGGCTTATTACATGGACCCCCACTTACTCAATTTTCAAAATCACCGGTAGAAAGTTATCTCAGTTTTTATTTTATTATTATTATAATATTAATAAAAAAGAAAACTTTTTATATAAAACAGAATATTTTTTATATTATATATAAAGTTATTCAATTTATTAGATTATAAATAGAATATATTATATTTTATATAAAGTTTTTGTTTTATTAGAATATTTTATTGCACAATAATGAATAGTAAAAATCAGAAATCGCGTGAATTCGCCGGCTACGCCCGTGAATTTTTTTTTCCATGTGCAGTCCGTGATTATTTTCTTAAATAGTATCCTATCATTCTCCTATAAATAGGATGCTTAGTTTAGAAATGAAAATCACACCAGAATAAGAGAATTCTTCTTCTATAATATTGAGCGTATTTATTTTGAGTTTAAGGAAACTTTGAGTGTAGCAAATAGTGCAAATTTTCTTCAAAAATATCCCCGCTTTACCAATCAGATTACTCTCCTTTTAAGGTAAGGGATATTATTTTCTTTCAATATTCGTAAGAAATATTATTTTCTTCCATACTCTATAGTATGTAAGTAATATTATTTTATTTCATATTCCTAAATCTACACTTATTTTGATAAGTATTACTTCTATACTCCTTGAAATTAGTAAAATTTCCTTGAATTTTGCGCTTCATCTAGTATCATTTTACGAAAATATTTTTCTAAACTTGCTTATTAAATTTTAAGCTTTTCATGCCAGAGTACTATTCATATATACAACACTATTCATACATATGTTACTATTCATACGGTAATATTCATGAGGTACTATTCACGAGGTACTATTCACGAAGTACTAAAAATTGATTTTTTTTTCTATCCAAATTATTTTTGATACATGAATATCCTTCTTGAATTTTATTCCACAAATTAGTGATCATGTTGACAATTTGGACATTCTTAAACTGTGGATAAATTGAATTATAAACCTTTAATTTTTATCCTTAATCTCATTTGATTGATTTCTTATATCATTCCCATCATCCTCATGCTTATATAGTGTTGAAAGTCATCTTTGGCCCGTAATGCATAGATGGACTGTTGATTGGTAAGATTATGACCATGAATTATGTATCGGTATAATCATGACATGTAATGTTACAGACAAATGATGTGGTGAAAGTCCTCATTGGCCCGTGGTTCATTGATGGACAGTTGTTGGCATGACCATGACCATTGGTGATAATAACGAATATCATTGGCCCGTAGTGTATGGATAATTCGTAGATGTGATACTAACGAATATCCTTGGTCCGTAGTGCATGGATAATTTGGTGATGTGGATTATTTATTGAGATGTGTTACAAAGATAAAATATTGATGTTGAACTTTTAAATCATAGAAGATAGTAGACATCATGCTCTACTTGACTCTTCTAATGGATTGCTTGTTTCGCTGTAATTAAACTTGTTGTTTAATGTATTCTATCAGTTTTTACTCTGTTGAAAGCTAAGATAATATATTCTACATTATCTTAGTCATAATATTCTTTACTGGGCTAGTTGAGTTCACCCTTTTCTTTCATTGTTCTCTTCAGGAAATGAGAATATAGATGAGACTAGTCGGGGAATGGAGTGATGGTCCAAGATGGTGGCTATAGTAGTCCTCACTATTTTATAAAATAGTGTGATAATAATTGTAATGAGGACTCCATTTGAGTTTGGATATTGTGTACGAGACAATATTCGTGTTAAAACTCTCAGCTTACGTTTTGTCGTATTTTACACGACAGTTGATAATTTTATAGATTAATTTTGTATTTAAATTATGTCCCATGTATTTGGCGACTCAGAATGGGTTGTGTATACTTATTTTGGGGGTGTCATAGTTGATATAAAAACTTAGGGATATGATCCCTGACAGAGATCTGAGGCTAGAACTAGGAGAGGAGAGACGAATAAATCCTTCGCTAGTGTGTCCTACCTAAGCTTATTTGTTATTTAATTGGTCGGTCAGAATATAGGGATAATATGTGGCATGTCAATTAACCCATGTTTTGTGGCAGTGTTTGAGAATGGCATATGAAATATTTGAGATAAGCAATGGAGCACATGTGACCATTAAGTCACTGCCGATCAATAATCAGGATAATGTGCATCAGGAAGGCAATAATCCTCTTGTAAACAACAACACCGGCCAAATGATGAACGATGGGATGTTCAGAAGCTTTATACAATTCATACAACACCAAATGTGAGAGATTCCTGTTCAAAATACAGGTGGAATCAATGGCAACTCACGGCTGGTCACCGCTAAGCAATTCAAGGAGATGGGACCACCGAAGTTTTTGGGAAAGCAACAGCCACTTAAGGCAGAGACATGGATTAAGCAGATCACTAAGATATTTGATGTCTTGGGATGCTCCAAGGAGTAAAAGGTTCCCTTTGCCACCTTCATGTTGCGAGGAGAGGCAGATTATTGGTGGGAATCTGTAAAACGTACTCATCTTTCCGCACTAAAGATGTCTTGGGAGAGGTTCCAAGAATTGTTCAATGACAAGTACTTTTCGGAGAGTATTCGTCACATGAAGGAGGTAGAAATTATCAAGCTGGAACAAAAAAATATGACCGTATCGCAATATGAGGCTAAGTTTGAAGAGTTATCCTGGTTTGCATCCCGTTTGGTAGATAATGAGGAGCGTATGACGCGAATGTTTCTGCAAGGTTTGAAGCCCAAAATTCGTCAATACCTCATTTCTCACGAACTTTGTTTATATTCAGATATTGTGAATATGGCTCAGTTATTGGAGCGCTATAATGAGTCAGCCTAACCAAAAGATAGCAGCTGACAAAACGATAATGGTCATACCAGTGGAAACAGTCATCGAAGCGGTGATAGCAAACGTGGAGGAAATTATCATTCTAGAAATGGTAACCACTTCGGTGGTAATCCTGGCCAAGATAATAGAAGAAATGAGGCAAGTGGAAATTTCAAAAAGAGAAGGTTCAATAATGATGGAAAGACAACAGCACCAACACTCATTTTCAAGGAAGGAGAACGACCACAGGTCGTATGCTACAAATGCGGAGAGGAGGGACACATCAGTCCAAACTGTACACAACAACCCAAAGCGTGTTTTAATTGCGGAAGAGAAGGTCACCTAGCTCGATTTTGTCGTGTAGTGAAGTCAAGTCCAGCTTGGATGTTGACACCAAAGGCTGTCCCAGATAAGTCAAAGCCGATAGTTCAAGGGAAAGCGTTTGTTGTGACCTTCTAAAAAGCGAAAAACCCGAATGAAGTTATCACGGGTAAGCTAATCATAAACTCTTGTGAAGTCTATACCTTATTTGATATTTGTTCTACCCATTCTTTTATTTCACCTACTTGCGCTCAACATTTAAATTTGACTCCAGAGAAATTAGACTTTGACTTATCTGTTGAAACTCCGTTGGGAGAAACCTTCATTACATCCACTGTTTATAAATCTTGTTTGATTCAAATTGGCACCCTCACATTACCTATTGATCTCATCTCTTTTAAAATACTTGCATTTGATGTGATTTTAGGGATTGATTAGTTAACTACTCATCATGCTAAAATCGATTATTTTCGTAAGGTTGTTAACTTTCATATTCTTAACCAACCTATTATACGAATTCAAGCAACCAAACCACTAAAGTCAATCATTGTCATATCAAGCCATAAAGCCATTCATTTATTGAAAAACGGATGTCAAGCTTTCTTAGCCCATGCCACGGATTTTAAAAAAACTACGTTAGATTTTGAATTATATTAATTTCTATTGTTAATAAATTTCCAGACTTATTCCCTGAAGAACTTCATGGCCTGCCCCCAGAACGTAAAATTGGATTTTGTATTAACCTTGAACCCGGTACAAAACCCATTTCCAAGACCCCGTATCCAATGGTTCCTATTGAACTTCAGGAGTTAAAAACTCAATTGCAATAACTATTAGACATCAGTTTCATTTGTCCAAGTACGTCTCCTTAGGGTGCTCTTGTTTTATTCGTAAAGAAGAAAGATGGGAGTATGCGACTTTTCATTGATTATCAGGAGTTGAATCATGTCACCATCAAAAATAGGTACCCGTTACCTCACATTGATGACATGTTTGACCAGTTTCACGGTGCTAAATTCTATTCAAAGATCGATGTTCATTCCGGATATCATCAATTAAAGATTAAAATTGATGACATTCCAAAGACTGCTTTCAGAACTCGGTACGGGCATTACGAATTCTTAGTCATGTCTTTTGGATTGACTAATGCTCCTGCTGCCTTCATGGATATGATGAACCGAGTATTCAAGGAATATTTGGATCATTTTGTGGTTATATTTATTGATGACATCCTCATATACTCCAAAAGCCGTGAAGATCATGAGCAGCACTTGAGGTTGATACTCCAAAAGCTTCGTGAAAACAAGATATATGTCAAGTTGAAGAAATGCGAGTTCTGGCTTGAGTAAGTAGCATTTCTTGGGCAAATGATATCGAATCACAGAATATCAGTTGACCCGACAAAGATTGAAGCAATACAAATCTGGGAGCAACCTAAGTTAGTAACCGAAGTACGTAGCTTTCAAGGCTTAGCTGTTATTATCGGAGATTCGTGGAAGGATTTTCTCGAATCGCCACTCCGTAAACTCAGCTGACTCAAAAAGATACAAAATTCGATTGGAGCAAGAAATGTGAGAAGCGTTTTCAAGAACTCAAGAGGAGACTCATTTCAGCACATGTTCTAACAATACCATCGGGTTCGGAGGGATTTGTCATCTACAGTGATGTTTCAGGTAGAGGTTTAGGATGTGTTCTCATGCAACATGGAAAAGTCATAGGCTATTCTTCACGACAACTCAAAGATATGAGAGGAATTATCCTACTCATGATCTAGGGTTGGCAGTAGTCATTTTTGGGCTAAAGATCTTGAGACATTACCTGTATGGGGAGATGGTGGAGATTTATACAGATCATAAAATCCTCAAAGATTTCTTCACTAAAAAGGAACTCAACATGCGGCAACGACGTTGGCTTGAGTTGTTGAAAGATTACGATCAATCAATTCAATAACATCCTAAAAAACGAACGTGGTAGCTGACGCATTGAGTAAAAGATCATATCCTGGTGCGAGTGCGTTATTGTCAACGCAAAGGCCCATTTTATATGACTTACAAAGGATGGAGATAGAGTTAAAGACTTTAGGGACCCACGTGATGATGTCAAATATAAGAACTTTAATCGATAAAGTTAAAGTTATTCAAGCTACAGACCCGGAGCTGATGCGTATGAAGAAGAAAGTGCAAGAAGGTGTTATTCCAGAAGCAAGAATCGATGAAGAATGAATACTTCAAGTTAACTCCAGACTTTGTGTTCCTAACAACTCTAATTTAAATTATAAAATCATGATGGAGGCACACAAACACACCGTTTGCAATCCATCCTAAGAGAACCAAAATATATCGTGATCTTCGACATACATGTTGGTGGAGCAATATGAAAATAGAGATCGCAAAGTTTTTCTAAAGGTGTTTAACTTGTCAACGTGTTAAGGCGGAGCACCAAGTGCCAAAAGGTCCATTGCAACCACTTGAAATTCCAAAATGGAAGTGGAAGCACATTAACATGGATTTCATTACTGGTCTTCCCAAGGTTTTTCAAGGAATAGATGCAATTGGGGTCATTGTCGATAGATTAACCAAGTCTATTCATTTTTTACATATACGAGAAACTTAGTCACTTGAACATCTTGCTCGTATATACATAAATGAGTTTGTAAGACTGAATGGTATGCCAATATCCATAGTTTCTGATCGAGACCCAAGATTCACTTCACGATTTTGGGTTAGTTTGCATAAAGCTATGGGCACATATTTACGATTCAGTTCTGCATATCATCCTCAGACGGACGGGCAGTCGAAGAGGACTATTCAAACTCTTGAAGATCTATTAAGACTCTGTGTCCTAGACTTCAAAGGAAGTTGGGACAAGTTCTTGCCATTAGTGGAATTCTCCTACAACAATAGTTATCAAGCAAGTATAAGCATGGCTCCAATCGAGGCGTTGTATGAACGAAAGTGTCGTTCTCCAGTATGCTAGGATGAGGTGGGTGAAGCAATGTTGTTGGTACCAGAATTGGTACACATGACAACGGAAAAGATTCAAATGATCTGACAACGTATAAAAACCTCATAAGATCGACAAAAGAGTTATGCTGATCTTCATCGAAGGGACGTGGAATTCAATGTTGGAGATCATGTGTTGTTACATGTTGCTAAATAGAAAGGAGTTACGAGATTTAGAAAGAGAGGAAAGCTCAATCCTTGATTCATTGGTCCATTTAAAATCCTCGATCGAGTAGGAATTGTGGCTTATAGACTCGCCTTACTGCCAAGTATGTCTCGTGTTCATAACATTTTTCACATATCTATGTTACGTAAATATGTGGAAGACCGGAACCACATTATTGAATTAGAACCAGAAGAGATAGCAGAAGATTTAACGTATGAAGAGGTACTTGTTAAAATCTTGGATAAGAAGGAACATATTCTACGCTCAAAGGTTATACCTCAAGTCAAAGTTTTGTGAAGAAACCACGATATTAAGGAAATGACCTGGGAGTTAGAATCTGAAATAAAAACAAGGTATCCTCACCTCTTCGACATACCAGGTACGTACACCAATTTTGAGGACAAAATTTCATAAGAAGGGGAGGTTGTAAGACCCAAAGTTTTATGAATAAAGATTTAATTTTCTCTAAATGTTATTTTGAATAATAAGGTGTGGATTTGATATAATGTTATAGTTGTGGATAATATTACAAATTTTGCAAAGTAAGCAATGTAAGACCCCAACTTTTATAAATAAAGAATAATTTTCTTGAAATATATTTTTGAATATTATGGTGTGGATTTGATATAATTTTATAGTTGTGGGTAATATTTACAAATTTTGCAAAATAAGCAAGTGGTTATATAATATTCGATTGGTCGGGGAATATTCGTTTTAACATGGAATATTCGTACGACGACACAATCATTGGTGGACCCCACAATGGAAGTATTGTCGTAGTTAAAAAACAATAAAATTATCTTTTTATAAAAATAACGGCGAAAGTGTTATCATTAAACTGTTGAACTACCCGGTAGTAAAAGTACAGTAATACGTGTGGTTTCATAGTAACACACGGTATTGATTATTGATCCTTACGTGAGAAGTCACTCAGTTATACTCAATTATTGCTACAATAATTACTGCATCATATCTCTCATATTATTGATTCAATTAGTGTCACAGTATCATCTGCATAATATTTATTATTATTAAATCAATAATTGAGACGGCAAAGTTATTCATATTATTATTTTCAATATTGACAATGTCTAGAAATTCTGTCAATGAGAGGTTTGGTCACATAATTGCGCGCCAATAAGGAGAAATCCTTATCGGAAAGCCCCCTCCTTCCTGAGAACGACCTAGTTGTTAAATATTGTGAATTATAATATTAATGATGAATAAGTTCGTGGTGATTAAAGATGAAATGGATAGTTCCATTGTGTTGGAATTATTAGTGTTAGTGAAAATCGATATTTATTTCGATAATAATTGATGTCTGGAGGTTATGTTGACCAATCGGGTAATTAACCAGATAATTGAGCAATTAATTGCTATTAATTCACATGATTATAACTATTTGTTCATATGTGTGTACTATTGATTCACATTCTTGTACTATTAGGGGAGGTGGTGCAAGATTGATAATACTTGCATGACTAAGTTAAAAATGGAGGTATAGTTAAAGTTACTATACTGTAATTAGTTTTTTCACATGATTATACTATTAAGTCACATGAATGAACTATTAATTCACATTATTTACTATTAAGGGAGGTGGTGCAAGATTGATAATACTTGCGGGACTAAATTAAAAATGAAGAAAAAGAGGAAGATATTATCTTTGTAATATTTTGAGCCCCAAAACGTGCAATTATCGAAACTATATTTTCCTATAAATAGAAGCTCATTCTTCCTTTATTTCTCACCAATTCACTAAAGCTATAGAGCGCTTATTATAGAAAGAAATTATAGAGAAAAGAAGAAGAGAAGTCTGCTACCTCAAAGATTCCAATATCCAAATTTCTTCTAAGGTAAGGGTATTATTCTTTCGTATTCATGAAGAGAGTTATTTTCTTTCAATACTGTAAGGGTTGTTATTCCATTCTTTATTATTATGTTGGAATAACTTTTGCATCATAATGGCACCGCATACATGGTGAAATTCTTCCATTATTCCATTCTTTATTATTCTGTTGGAATAACTCGCCTATCTGATCTATCGCGTGCACGTGAATTCTGTTGTTATTCTATTCTTTATTATTATGTTGGAATATCACATGCATGCGGATTACGCATGACCTGGTTTCATTCTTTATTATTCTGTTGGAATATCCTATCTGTGCGGATTACGCATGACCTGGTTCCATTCCTTATTATTCTGTTGGAATAACTTGTTTGTGTGGATTACGTACGCCTGGTGAATTCTTCTGTTATTTCATTCTTTATTATTCTGTTGGAATAACCTGTCTATGTGGATTACCACATGCATGGTGAATGATCCTTCGTAGTCATTCCTTATTAAATTGTGGAAATGATCTGTCTACGTGAATTACCGCATGGTGGGTAAAAATCCATTTGCGGTTTCATATATTCTATTATACTCAGTTAGTTAAAGTTATGACTTCTATACTCTATGAAATTAGTGGAATATCCTTGATATTTGCGCTTCATCCAGTATCTTTTCATGGAAATATTCTTCTGAGCATTCTTGAATTTTACACCACAAAGAAGTATCATGTTGACAATTTGGACGTTATTGATTTCTGGATAAATTAAAATTATAAATCTTTAAAATTTATCCTTGAACTTGTTTTATTGAATTATTATGTCATTGTCATCATCCTCATGTTTATATTGTGATTAAAGTCATCTTTGGCTTACGTGCATAGATGGACTTGGTATGATTATGACAAGAGATTATTCAGTGTTATCATGACCGTAATGTGACGAATGATGTGGTAAAAGTCTTCATGGGCCTGTAGTTCATTGATTGACAGTTGTTGGTATGATTATGACCAGAGATAATTCGGTATAATCATGACCATTGATGATTACATGAATATCCTTAGCCGTGATGCAGGGATGATTCAATTTTATTTATTAAGCTAAGTCTCAGCGATAAAGTTGATGAAAAACTTTTTAAATCATAGAAGATAGTAGATTTTATGCTCTACTTGACTCTTCTAATGGATTGCTTGTTCCGCTGCAGTTAAACTTGTCTATTATATTCTATCAGTTTAACATTGTTGAAGGCTAATGATAATTTATTCTGCATTATCTTAGTCATAATATTTCTTACTAGGCTAGTTGATGATAAGTGGATTTTTTATGCATTTATCCGATATCTTTTACTTGAATTAGTTGCTTATATTCATGTGTCTTAGTTACTTTTCATGCATTTTGTGTTTATTTTGTAGATTTTATGTTTGGAAGTGGTGTGAACGATTATTGTAAAGAAACGCAAAGAAAAGGCAATCCGGATATCATTTGGGCTTTCATGTTACTTCATGTTCTTGGTTTGGAACTTAGCTTACTTTGTAGAGCGTCTTCATAGCTCTCCGGAACATCTTGAATAGCTCTAATCGGAGTTCGGATGCAAGAGTTATGATCATTGTACCGACGGACGTCAAACTACGCTGTTTTGATTCGCCATTTTCATAGTAGTCCCTTCCAGATCGATTTCAACCTTCATCCAGAAGGAATTTCTCAATCATCAAATAAAGAAAGTTGTAGATCTCGTCGATATCTTCGATTTGATAGGTGGCAGGCCCCGTAACTATTCCCGGATCAAATGTTATGGCCATTTTACCAAAGCACGCTGCAGCAGAAAATCACCCTTGCGCGGGGCGCTGAGATTTAAGCGCGCGGCGCTGCGACTCTCGACCAAAAAAAACACGATTTTATGCAACTTTACGCAAGTTGAGCGCCCGTCTTGTAAATGACCATGTGACTTTAAGCGAAGACCACGGTGACTTTTCATAAAATGCGAGCAATTGAAGCGTGATTAAAGAGGGTTCAATTAGGGCTTATATATTAGACATATTATCATTATGTAAGACATATTCCACCCCTTGGGGGCTAAATAGATACTTTCATCTTCTCTCTTTTCATAGTAGAAACTAGGGTTTACACCTTGGGAGAGATTCCAACGTATGAGAAAGCCATAACGTCTATTTTTCTCTACTTCTTCTTGGAGATCTCTGTCATCGTGGATATTGATTATTGTTTATGGGAATTCTTTGTGGATTCAATAGTTAATCATTGGTTTCTATTCAACGATTGGGTTTGATCATTCTAACTTTCTTCCATTAGTTTGTTTATTGATCATGTTTAGCCTTGATCCCATAATGGCTTTTGGTTCAGTCATGAACTAAACTCCATTATGGCATTCTAACGGATTTTAAGATGTAATTTGGTTGCACATCTAAGTGTTAGATTTGTTTTGCATATCATTAGGTTATCTATCATGGTTGGTTTGTATGTATGAATGACTGATAATCTTCATGTTAGTATTTGTATGGAATTGGAAATGAACATATGAATATGGATGAAATCATGATAGCATACGAATATGGGGCTAGAGTAAGTCTTGCATATTTTGCGAAACAGATAGGAATATATTGTTTTACCGTATAAGCTAGAATAAGGGTTGTGCTTAAAATCAATAGGATTGCAATTGCGCATAGGAATATGGTAATTGTGATGGTATTGGTGATTACATAGATTCTAACATCTGTAGATGATATGTGAGTTGGTTATAGTGCATTGGAAAATGGTTATAACTCGCTTTTATGCCCTTGGCTATTATCCTGTGATATGTGAACACTTCTTGCATGACATATGGCGATTGAACTAAATATTGAATGAAGTTAGGATCCCATTGTTTCCACATTATATTTAGTTCATTTATATTATTATTTGTAGTTGGTAATCATAGTTAGTTCAAATCACCCATTAAGTCCATAGTCTTAGCATATAAGTATAGTGAGTTAATTAATGCATAATAGTCTAAGTTAACAACTTTCTCTGTGGGATCGATACTTTACTTACTCTGTATTACTTGTTAACCCGTGTATATTTGCATGAGTTAGAACTCTTTTATAAGAACTATAAAAGAGGCAACAAGTTTTTGGCGTCGTTGCCGGGGAAAGGCGTTAATTTAGATATTTATCATTAGTTTAAAGCTATATTGTATGACTTAGACAATTCTGTTCGTTTCTCATTTCTATTTTTATTTTGTTTTAGGTTGCAGGTACACCATGGGTGACTTTTCTTATCAAGGGCCTTATGCAAATAGGACTCAACCAAGGGACATAAGCACTAAGGGATTCAATGTATTTTCTACATTGTCAGGACAAATTGAAAAACTTTCAGAGAGGTTGGATGTTCTTGCAGAGCAACCTACTTGAGAGATAGCAGTTACATGTGAATACTGTGCTGGCGAGCATCCGAGTTATCAGTGCAACATCAAGGTTGGACAAGTGCAGTTTGGGGGTGATTTCTTCAACAACGATGGTTATCCTGATTATCAACAAGGTTAGGGGTATCACCTAGATTATGAATGGGGTTATAACTATCAAGATCAATACTGCATCTCAAGTCCAACATATCTACCAGATTTCTCATATCCACCTTCAACGCAACAAGAGGAAAATTCAAGGTTGAAGGAATTCATGTCAAAAAGCCTACCAGACCATGAACAGATGATGATGAGTCGGGAGTTATCAAGCCAAAATCTTAACAGACAGATGGAAAAACTCATTAACTCCTCAATGAATGGTCCTCAAGACATGGATTTCGAAACTGAAAAAAATAATTCAAGATTGGAGGATTTGGGGTTCAAATTTGTAGCATCAACTGAGGAGATGATGATTGAGCAAGAAAGGTCAATTCAAAAGCTGCAGAATCAGATGGATCAATTGTTCGAAGCATTGAACAATCACCCTCAAAATAATTGGTGTTATGACATGGATGATGAAATCGATGGAAAGCCAGAAGTGCACATACCACTGGATGAACTTAAAGGAGTGGACATTGAGGAGACAACTAGGGGTATGGAAAATGAAGAGCATGAGCCAACTTGTATTATACCCCAAGTGCCTTCTCAGTTAGAGTTGAAAAATTCAGTGAAATTTGTACACCCATGTCCCCTAGGTAGTCACATCCAAGATAATGATCAATATGATAAAGAGGCCTCGTACAAACCATGGTGGGAAAATGAAGAGATAATAGAAGAAGAAAATTTCGTTGAATCTTTCATGCCTCAATGCAAAAATCAATTCACAGATACAACAGGAGAAGCACCTGGAATTGCAATGGAACTAGGGACATCATGTACAGGAAATATGCTAGGTGGCTTCAATTCACAAATTCTCATGATGGGGAACCTACCAAAGCACATAGCGGTTCTAATGGATGGAGGATTCTTAGCTTATCGTAGAGGAATTGGATAGCAGTGTCAAGAAAAGAGTCCAGCTAACGGACTATAAACCGAGCGCTAAATGGGAGGCACCCCATCCAATCTTTCTCCCTCCTTGTTTAATTCTTATTTACATTTCCATATTTAGTAGAGGTTAGATAGTGGTAAGTATGAATAATAGTTTAATTTTTTTCTCCTTTCAGGTTCTTTCCAATTGCTATAAGCATTCAGGATCAAATGTAAGTCAAAAAGCTGAAGTCACTAAAGAAGTCACAGTCGTTACAGCATGCCTGACTCCCTAAAGTTAAACATCGCTACGGCCAAGGATGATAGCTCAATCGCAGAAAAAAATTCTTTGAATTCTTAGAATTTACGACTAAAGCGTTAGAGACGGTTAGAAGCCCACACTCAATTTCCAACTACAGAATATCTCAAACTTAGCCATCGCCTGATATACTAGCGGATCATGGGGAGGCGAACGGAGATGACATTGCCACTTAGGGGAGTATTCTTTCAATTTTAATTACAATGAGGGCATTGTTTATTTTAAGTTTGGGGGTATTGGGTTGTAGTGAGTAGTTGTTGCATATAATTAGTTGCATATAGTTTGATTGCATGTTTAAGTTGCATAGTCGGGGTATTTTAGTATGAATTGTTTTTATTTTTATCTATTTTTTTATTTTAGTTTTCTTTTGTCTTATTTACTATGTGTTTAGTTGCATAACAATGCATAATCCTAGGTTTTCAGCTAGTTAAATTCTAATTTGGCCAATGATGACATATAAATTTGATAGATTTTTGAATTTGGTTGATATCTTGAGCTTAGTTATAATTTTATACACGATATAATTCATGCTTGTTGTTTAGATGTTACCAGGTAGCACGACAATGTTCCTATTTGCTTGTTGGTTAAGATTAGCATGCTTGTCTGTTGAGAGGAAAATGTTGTTTTTAATGATAGAATTGTGTAGGAAGTGAGACATAGACTATGAAAACACAGATACTCAAACTTTGAGAACACATGGGTATGCTTGCTATTGGGACGAGATGGAGCGTAAAACGCACTCGTTTAAATGGAAATGGAAAGCGAGATGGAGCGTAAAACATACTCGTTTAAATGGAAATGGAAAGTGAGATGGAGCGTAAAACGCACTCGCTATAAAAAAAATCAATAAACACCGCGGGAAAGTGCGAGAATCACCCTCATGAGTAAAAATAGAGCAGAATAAACCCGCTGTTGAACCTTAGTGTGTATTGATGTGTTGGAGTAGTTGATGTCTCATTAGTATATGCACTTCTTGAGTTAACCTTCAATTTTTTGCCTTAAGCAATAAAGTATGTGGTATTTTTACCTTTGTCAAGCTTATCTGTGAACACATCACACACACACACAGCATCTTTATAGCAAGTTAGGATTATATGATTGTATGTCATTATGCCTTTAGCTTAGTTTGATGCTTTGTTCTTGGATCTTGATATTTCTCTGAGGCATGACTTATTGGAATTCTTAACATGGCTAGAAATCTGGGGATTCATTGGCATAGTAGCGTAGCTTGCATAGCATGTAGATTGCATTAGCATTGTTGTTGCTTGAGGACAAGCAACGGTTTAAGTTTGGGGGTGTGATAAGTGGATTTTTATGCATTTATCCTAGATCTTTTACTTGAATTAGTTTCTTATATTCATGTGTCTTAGTTACTTTTCATGCATTTTGTGTTTATTTTGTAGATTTTATGTTTGGAAGTGGTGTGAACGATTATTGTAAAGAAACGCAAAGAAAATGCAAAGAAAAGGCAATTCGAATATCATTTGGGCTTTCATGTTACTTCATGTTCTTGGTTTGGAACTTAGCTTACTATGTAGAGCGTCTTCATAGCTCTCCGGAACATCTTGAATCGCTCTAATCGGAGTTCGGATGCAAGAGTTATGATCGTTGTACCGACGGACGTCAAACTACGTTGTTTTGATTCGCCATTTTCATAGCAGTCCCTTCCAGCTCAATTTCAACCTTCATCCGGCCGGAATTTCTCAATCATCAAATGCAAGTTGTAGATCTCGTCGATATCTTTGATTTGATAGGTGCCAAGCCCCGTAACTCTTCCCGGATCAAAAGTTATGGCCATTTTACTAGAAACCTACGCAGCAGAGAGAAAATCACTCATGGCGCATGCAAGTACCGCCACGCGACTCTTAGCCAAAAAAAAATGCGATTTTATGCAACTTTCTACAAGTTGAGCGCCCGTGCGCGCGGCCGCGCGACTTTAGGCGAAGACCACAACTGACTTTTCATAAAACAGAGCAATTGAAGCGTGATTAAAAGAGGGGTTCAATTAGGGCTTATATATTAGACATATTATCATTATGTAAGACATATTCCACCCCTTGGGGGCTAAATAGCTACTTTTATCTTCTCTCTTTTCATAGTAGAAACTAGGGTTTACACCTTGGGAGATATTCCAACGTAGGAGAAAGCCATAACGTCTATTTTTCTCTACTTCTTCTTGGAGATCTCTGTCATCGTGGATATTGATTATTGTTTATGGGAATTCTTTGTGGATTCAATAGTTAATCATTGGTTTCTATTCAAGGATTGGATTTGATCATTCTAACTTTCTTCCATTTGTTTGTTTATTGATCATGTTTAGCCTTGATCCCATAATGGCTTTTGGTTCAGTCATGAACTAAACTCCATTATGGGATTCTAACGGATTTTAAGATGTAATTTGGTTGCACATCTAAGTGTTAGATTTGTTTTGCATATCATTGGGTTATCTATCATGGTTGGTTTGTATGTATGAATGACTGATAATCTTCAGGTTAATATTTGTATGGAATTGGAAATGAACATATGAATATGGATGAAATCATTATAGCATACGAATATAGGGCTAGAGTAAGTCTTGCATATTTTGCGAAACATATAGGAATATATTATTTCGCTGTATGAGCTAGAATAAGGGTTGTGCTTAAAATCAATAGGATTGCAATTGCGCATATGAATATGGTAATTGTGATGGTATTGGTGATTACATAGATTCTAACATCTGTAGATGATATGTGAGTTGGTTATAGTGCATTGGAAAATGATTATAACTCGCTTTTATGCCCTTGGCTATTATCCTGTGATATGTGAACACTTCTTGAATGACATATGGCGATTGAATGAAATATTGAATGAAGTTAGGATCCCATTGTTTCCACATTATATTTAGTTCATTTATATTCTTATTTGTAGTTGGTAATCATAGTTAGTTCAAATCACCCATTAAGTCCATAGTCTTAGCATATACGTATAGTGAGTTAATTAATGCATAATAGTCTAAGTTAACAACTTTCTCTGTGGGATCAATACTTTACTTACTCTGTATTACTTGTTGACCCGTGTATACTTGCATGAGTTAGAGCTCTTTTATAAGAACTATAAAAGAGGCAACAGTTGAGCTCACCCTTTCTTTCACTATTCTCTTTAGGAAATGAGAACATAGCTGGGACTTGTCGGGGAACGGAGTGATGGTCCAGATGATAGCATTAGTAGTCCTCACTATTCGGTTAAATAGTGTGACAATAAATGTAATAAGGACTCCATTGAGCGTGGATATTGTCTAGATGACAATATTCTTATTAAAACTCTTAGATTATGTTTTGTCGTATTTTACACGACTGTTGTATAATTAAGTTGTATTTGAATTTTGTACCATGTATTTAGCGACTCAAGATGGGTGATATATACCTATTTTGGGGGCGTCGTAGTTGGTATCAAAGCTTAGGGATATGATCCCTGGCTGAGATATGAGACAAAAACTAGGAGGGGAGAGACGGAAAATTCCTTCGTTAGTATGACCTACCTAAGTTTATTTGGTATTTATTTGGTCGGTCAGAGTATAAGGATAATATGTGATCAATTAACCCTTGTTTTGTGGCAGTATTTGAAAATGGCATCCGAAAATGTTGAGATAAGGAATGAAGCACATGAGACCGTTGAGTCACCAACGATTAATACCCAGGATAATGTCCATCAGGATGGCAATAATCCTCAGCAAAATAACAACACTGACCAAATGATGAACGATGGAATGTTCGGAGGCTTTATGCAATTCATGCAACATCAAAGTAGATCGGCTCTCATCCAAAATGTAGGTGGAAACATTGGAAACTCTCGGGCTGGTCACCGCTAAATAGTTCAAGGAGTTGGGACCACCAAGTTTATTGGAGCCAAAACCACTTAAGGCGGAGACGTGGATAAAGCGGATCACCAAGATATTTGATGTCTTGGGATGCTCCAAGGAGCAAAAGGTTCCTTTGCCACCTTTATGTTGCGAGGAGAGGCGGACTACCGGTGGGAATCGGTAAAAGCGTACTCAACTGCCCAGACCAAGATGTCTTGGGAGAAGTTCCAAGAACTATTCAACGACAAGTACTTTCCCGAAAGTATTCGTCACATGAAAGAGGTAGAGTTCATCAAGTTGGAGCAGAATAATATGACCGTGTCACAGTACGAAACTAAGTTTGCCGAGTTGTCCCGGTTTGTGTCTCACTTGGTTGATAATGAGGAGAGAATGACGCGGATGTTTCTAAGAGGTTTGAAACTCGAGATACGTCAATATCTAATTTCTCATAAACTTTGTTTGTATTCAGATGTTGTAAATAGGGCTCAATTATTGGAGCGCGATAACGAGTCAACCCAACCAAGAGAAAGCAGCCAGCAAAATGATAGTATCTGTGGTGGCAGTCATAGAAGCGGTGACAACAAACGTGGAGGGAATCAACATGCCAGAAATGGTAATCACTTCGGTAGTAATCATGGACATGACAATAAGAGTGGACATTTCAAGAAAAGGAGATTCAACAATGATGGAAAGACGTCAGCACCAACACCATTGTTAAGGAAGGAGAACGACCACCTATCGTATATTACAAATATGGAGGGGAAGGACACATCAGTCCAAACTGCGCGATGCAGTCCAAAGCGTGTTACAATTATGGAAAAGAAGGTCACCTAGCCCGATTTTATCGTGCACCAAAGTCAAGTCCAGCTAGGATGGAAGCATCAAAGGGTGTCCCAGACAAGACAAAACCGGTAGTTCAAGGGAGAGCGTTTGTCGTAACCTCCCAAAAAGCGAGGAATCCGAACGAGGTGATCACGGGTAAGCTAATCATAAACTCTAGTGAAGCTTATACTTTATTTGATACCAGTTCTACCCATTCTTTCATTTCTCCTACTTGCGCTCAACGTTTAAATTTGACTCCGGAGAAATTAGACTTTGACTTATCGGTTGAAACTTCGTTAGAGAAACCTTCATTACATCCACTGTTTATAAGTCTTGTTTGATTCAAATCGGTAACCGCACGTTACTTGTCGATCTTATTTCCTTAAAAATACTTGCATTTAACGTGATTCTAGGGATTGATTGGTTAACTACTCATCATGCTAAAATTGATTGTTTTTGTAAGGTTGTTAGCTTTCATATTCCTAATCAACCTATTATGCGAATTCAAGCGACCAAACCATTAAAATCAATCATGGTCATCTCAAGCCATAAACTTATTCATTTATTGAAAAACGGATGTCAAGCTTTCTTAGCTCATGTCACAGATTTAAACAAAAATACGTCAGATTTGAATGATATTTCTATTGTTAATAAATTTCCTGACATATTCCCCGAAGAACTTCCTGGCCTACCCCCGGAGCGTGAAATCGAGTTTTGTATCGACCTTGAACCCGGTACAAAACCCATTTCTAAAGCCCCATATCGAATGGCTCCTATTGAACTTTAGGAGTTAAAAACCCAACTACAGGAATTATTAGACATCGGTTTCATTCATCCTAGTACGTCTCCTTGGGGTGCTCATGTTCTATTCATGAAGAAGAAAGATGGAAGTATGCAACTTTGTATTGATTATCGGGAGTTGAATCATGTCACCATCAAAAATAGGTACCCATTGCCTGGCATTGATGACCTATTTGACCAGTTATAAGGAGCCAAATCCATTTCAAAGATTGATCTTCGTTCCGGATATCATCAGTTGAAGATTAAAACTGATGACATTCCAAAGACTGCTTTTAGAACTCGGTACGGGCATTAAGAATTCCTAGTCATGTCTTTTGGATTGACTAATGCTCCTGCTGCTTTCATGGACATGATGAACCGAGTATTCAAGGAATATTTGGATCACTTTGTGGTCGTCTTTATTGATGACATCCTCATATACTCCAAAACCCGTGAAGACCATGAGCAACACTTGAGGCTAATACTCCAAAAGCTTCGTGAAAACAAGCTATATGCCAAGTTGAAGAAATGCGAGTTCTGGGTTGAGGAAGTTGCATTCCTTGGGCACGTGATATCAAATCATGGAATATCTATTGACCCAGTGAAGATTGAAGCAATTCAAAGCTGGGAGCGACCAAAATCAGTGACCGAAGTACGTAGCTTTCTCGGCTTAGCTGGTTATTATCGGAGATTCGTGGAAGGATTTTCTCGAATCGCTACTCAATTAACTCAGCTGACTCGAAAAGATACAAGGTTCGGTTGGAGCGAGGAATGTGAGAAGAGTTTTTAAGAACTCAAGAAAAAACTCATTTCAAAGACTGCTCGACAATACCATCTGGCTCGGAGGGATTTGTCATCTACAGTGATGCTTCAGGCAAAGGGTTAGGATGTGTTCTCATGCAACATGGGAAATTCATAGCCTATGCCTCATGACAACTCAAAGAATATAAGAGGAATTATCCTACCCAAGATCTAGAGTTGGCGACAGTCATTTTTGCGCTTAAGATTTGGAGGCATTACCTGTATAGAGAGAAGGTGGAGATCTATACGGATCATAAAAGCCTCAAATATTTCTTCCCTCAAAAGGAACTCAACATGCGGCAACAACGATGGCTTGAGTTGTTGAAAGATTATGATAATACCATCCAACACCATCCTGGAAAAGCGAACATAGTAGCTGACGCAATGAGTAGAAGATCATATGCGGGAATGAGTGCAATATTGTCACCGCAAAGGCCCATTTTGTATGACTTGAAAATGATGGAAATAGAGTTAAAGACTCTAGGGACCCATATGATGATGGCGAATATACGAGTGGAACCGACTTTAATTGATAAAGTTAAAGTCGCTCAAGCTACAGACCTGGAGCTGATGCGTATGAGGAAGAAATTGCAAGAAGATGTTATTTCAGAAGCAAGAATCGATGAAGAAGGAATACTTCGAGTCAACTCCAGACTTTGTGTTCCTAACGATTCTAACTTGAAGTATAAAATCATGATGGAGGCGCACAACACACCGTTTTCAATCCATCCTGGGAGTACCAAAATGTATCGTGATCTTCGACATACATTTTGGTGGAGCAATATGAAGAGAGAGATAGCGGGGTTTATCTCAAGGTGTCTAACTTATCAACGAGTTAAGGCGGAGCATCAAGTGCCAAAAGGTCCATTACAACCACTTGAAATTCCAGAATGGAAGTGGGAGCACATTACCATGGGTTTCGTTACTGGTCTTCCCAAGGTTTCTCAAGGCATAGATGCAATTCGGGTCATTGTTGATAAATTGACCAAGTCTGCTCATTTCATACCTATACGAGAAACTTATACACTTGAACGTCTTGCTCGTATGTACATAAATGAGATTGTAAGACTGCATGGTATGCTAGTATTCATAGTTTCTGATCGAGACCCAAGATTCATTTCAAGATTTTGGGTTAGTTTGCAAAAAGCTATTGGCACGGATTTACGATTTAGCTCGGCATATCATCCTCAAACGGACGGGCAGTCGGAGAGGACTATTAAAACTCTTGAAGATCTATTAAGACTTTGTGTCCTTGACTTCAAGGGAAGTTAGGACAAGTTCTTACCATTGGTGAAGTTTTCCTACAACAACAGTTATCAAGCAAGTATTGGCATGGCTCCATTTGAGGCGTTGTATAGAAGAAAGTGTCGTTCTCCAGTATGCTGGGATGAGGTGGGTGAAGCAACGTTGTTGGGACCGGAGTTGGTACGTATGACTACGAAAAAGATTCAAACGATCCGACAAAGTATAAAAATCTCACAAGATCGACAAAAGAGTTATGATGATCTTCATCGATAGGACGTGGAATTAGATATTGGAGATCATGTGTTGTTACGTGTTGCTCCATGAAAAGGAGTTACGAGATTTGGAAGAGAGGAAAGATTAATCCTCGATTCATTGGCCCATTTTTAATCCTCGATCGACTAGGAACTGTAGCCTATAGACTCGCCTTACCGCCAAGTATGTCTCGTGTTCATAACGTTTTTCACATATCTATGTTACGTAAATATGTGAAAGACCCGAACCACATTATTGAATTAGAACAAGACGAGATAGAGAAAAATTTAACGTATGAAGAGTTACCTGCTAAAATCTTGGATAAGAAGGATCATATTCTATGCTCCAAGGTTATACCTCAAGTCAAAGTTTTGTGGAGAAACCACAATGTGGAAGAAATGACCTGGGAGTTAAAATCTGAGATGAAGTCAAGATATCCTCATATACCAGGTACGTACCCTAATTTCGAGGACAAAATTTTATAAGAAGGGAAGGTTGTAAGACCCCAACTTTTATGAATAAAGAAAAATTTTCTCGAAATATATTTTTGAATATTATGGTGTGGATTTGATATAATGTTATAGTTGTGGGTAATATTTACAAATTTTGCAAACTAAGCAAGTGGTTATATAATATTCGATTGGTCGGGGAATATTCGTTTTAACAGGGAATATTCGTACAACGACACAATCATTGGTGGACCCCACAATGGAAGTATTGTCGTATTTAGAAAAAGACAAAATTATCTTTTTATAAAATAACAGCGAAAGTGTTACCGTTAAACTGTTGAAATACCCGGTAGTAAAAAATACGCGTGGTTGCATAGTAGCACACGGTATTGATTATTGATGCTTACGTGAGAAGTCACTCAGTTATACTCAATTATTGCTATAGTAATTACTACATCATATCTCTCATATTATTGATTCAATTAGTGTCACAATATCATCTGCATAATATTTATTATTATTAAATCAATAATTGAGACGGCAAAGTTATTCATATTATTATTTGCAATATTGACAATGTCTAGAAGTTCTGTCAAGGAGAGGTTTGGTCACCTAATTGTGCGCCAATAAGGAGAAATCCTTATCGGAAAGCCCCTTCTTTTCTAGGAACGGCCTGGTTGTTAAATATTGTAAATTATAATATTAATGATGAATAAGTTTGTGTTGATTAAAGATGAAATGGATAGTTCCATTGTGTTGGAATTATTAGTGTTAGTGAAAATCGACATTTATTTCGATAATAATTGATGTCTGGAGGTTATGTTGACCAATCGGGTAATTAACCGGATAATTGAGCAATTAATTGCTATTAATTCACATGATTATAACTATTTGTTCACATGTGTGTACTATTGATTCACATTCTTGTACTATTAGGGGAGGTGGTGCAAGATTGATAATACTTGCATGACTAAGTTAAAAATAGAGGTATAGTTGAAGGTACTATACTGTAATTAGTTTTTTCACATGATTATACTATTTAAGTCACATGAATGAACTATTAATTCACATTATTTACTATTAGGGGAGGTGGTGCAAGATTGATAATACTTGCAGGACTAAATTAAAAATGAAGAAAAATAGGAAGGTATTATACTGTAATATTTTGAGCCCCAAAATATGCAATTATCGAAACTATATTTTCCTATAAATAGAAGCCCATTCTTCCTTTATTTCTCACCAATTCACTAAAGCTATAGAGCAATTATTATAGAAAGAAATTATAGAGAGAAAGAAGAAGAGAAGTCTGCTACCTCACTATTCCAGTATCCAATCTTCTTCTAAGGTAAGGGGTATTATTCTTTCGTATTCATGAAGAGAGTTATTTTCTTTCAATACTCGTAAGGGTTGTTATTCCATTCTTTATTATTATGTTAGAATAACTTTGTCTGTCTGAAATCTGCATACATTGTGACACCCCAAATTCGGTACTTCAATTTCCACGGGATTTGGTGTTCATCAGACAAATATCATCTATCTATCTACCCATAATAAATGCAAACCATGCAATAGATAGAAATAAAATCTTCCCTTAAGGGTTACAACATCCAAATAATAATAAAATCCCAAAGTTAAACTAACCTTAAACATCCATCGTGAAAATATAAACAATAAGTCTTAAGTAACATCAATTCTAATTACATCACATAAATAATCGGTCTTCATTACTTGCTAAGCTTGCCCTTGCCTTTACTAGTGGAAGGTTAAATCCGCTCTTTCGTTTTAATCGCAATGTTATTATTACGCAAAGAGTGAGCACGATTGCCCACAAGTATAACAATATAACAATGAATATTAACATGCGAGAGAAATAATAACTTCTAAAATAAAAGCTCAACTTTTGAATCAAGAATGAATAACAAGAATCAAAAGATTTCTGAGGGTCATAAGACCTTGAACTATGTCCTAAGTTATCAAGGGTTATACTTGAAACCTTTAGCGATCATAAGACTATGGACCTTTCTACTGCGTACTTAGGGAATCAAATTTAGTACCATCATCATGCACAATATCTTAACGCTAACGCATAAGTAAATCCCTTTGCAGGGTTGTTCATCTCAGTTTGACATTCGAGTCCGCACCAAAGGAAGTTTGGTTTGGATAATTCAATAATGGTTCTGAAATTTAGAACGTTCATCAATTATGGACTAGTCGAATCAATAAGGTTCACTAGTCTAACAAGGTTCAACAATAATGATATTCAAATTGAATAATAATCTCAAGAAGTATACAATAGAACAAATATTGTATAACAATTTCATATTTTGAAAGGATAATAAATCTTTAATATAACAATTCGAACTTGAATAATAGTATTGATAATTTACTCGAGGTAACTAATAAACTTGAACAATAATGACAAGTAGGGTTAGGAAACTTGCCTCGTGCGTAGATTACACTTTAATTAAACTCGTTCTTTAATTTAAATCTTACATATCATTTACATTCACAACTCTAGTTAATTATAATATAATTAACCATCATAAATTCATTCTTTTATCTAAACTTTGGTTATGACTATACTTAGTCAAATATCACACTTATTGTCGCATAATAACACTTCATGAATAATAAGCTACTTATGTATTTCATAATTCAATCCACATGAAATTATGTTATTTACATGTTAAGTATCTATTTTAATATCTCATTATACTTCTAACATATCTCTATGTTCTTTAAATCAAGTTGCTATCACATTGCTAGACTTGAGCATTTAAAAATATTTTATTTCTGGACATTCTGCAGAGTGGCGTTGCGGCGCTGTGACATCCCAGATTTTTAGAAATTATAAATGAGAATTTTATAAATAAAAGTATTATTTATGAGATATGTTGGGTGTGAGTATGTGTATGTCATATATTGTAGAATATGTGAATTGATGTGAAGAGAATGTTATATATTAATTTTAATATATATAAATATTTAATTGAATTATTTATTGAGTTAAATAAATAAATTATGTTTTGATTATAGAGTAATGTAATTAAGTGTAGCAGTTAATTAAATGAATATTTAGTATTTAATTTAATTAATATAATAATTTTATGTTATAGTTCTAATTTAATTGAGATAATTAAATTAGATGAGTTATGTGATGATTGTTACACAAAATTATAATTAACAAGTAAATATAATTATGTGACAATTTGATGAGATTGATTGATGTTAAGCTATTGATTAATTAAAATAATGAGTATTTACCAAATATGGTCTTAGGCTTTTCAATTTCAAATTGGTGTAACCTATGTATTAACTATTATTAGTATATCTAATAATTACTAGGAGTTACATTTATTATATATTACTAGTATTGTATATTATATGTATATACTACAAGTTAGTATGTAAGTTTTAGAAAACAAACCAAAGAAAGAAAGAAAAAGAGAGTTGTAGGAGAAGAAGAAGAGGAAGAAAAAGAAGAAGGGAAAGCTTTGAGAAGACAAAACAAGCCCCATCATCATCATCTTCATCTTCATCTCTCTCTTAAATTCATACTAATAAAGTTATAATCTAAATTCCTTGTTTTAATTATGTTTTTATGCTCTTCATAATGTAGATAATTGTTATGAAGAAGTTGTATTGAGAAATTGAGAGAGATAGAGAGAAATAGAGGAATTGAGATGAGCTAGAAGAAGAAGAAAAAAAAAAGCTAGAAGAATGTAACTTCTAAACTCTTATTTAATCCTTATTTTTTTTTGGGTAGATTTATGTTCTAGGGTAGTAGATCATGCTTAATCTGTTTGTATTGGTTTAATCTTGGATTATCAAGAATCAAACAAGAGGATTCAAGAAAGAAAATGAAATGGAAAGAAAATTTGAAGAACAAAATTCGTAGGTTTTTAGTAATTGTGGACATATCTTGTGAAATTCATACCTCTTTGGGTATAATGAGTTAGAAAGTGAGCCTTATATCAAATCAAAGATATGGAAGTAAGCTATATTCTGAAAGTGGAATCACATGAAAACTCTTTGTAGATTTCTTGCAATGTCTGTTTTAGTAAGGCTGGTCCGAAGGGAAAATAATCTGTCCAGAAAATCAAAACTGTCACGGTTTCTGACTTTGAAAAATTCATATAAATTCGTGTGTTTTGAATCTAAAGAAATTTAAACCTGTAAAGTTGTAGATATGGAAGTTTACTAGCTAGACTCGCGTGATTGAGCCATTTTATGGACCGGATCATGTCCGAAATAAATTATTTAGTAAGGATGTCCAGAAAATGAAATTTTCTAGACTAGTTGATGAATTACAGAATCTGGTTTAGATGGATAAGGGTCTAACTTTGAGGCCTAGATGAGGTTGTAGTACATTGAGTAAGGGTTAGTTCTATATAAGAAGGAACAAAAGCGGACATGTAAATCTAACGAGTTACGTTAAAAAACGAAAACAACGTTTTGTTAAAGAAATTGTGAAGATGAGTTTTATAATTACATTTGAATTAAGATTTTGGGTGATGATATATTTTGATGATTAAAAATATGTTTTGACATATGTAATGAGTATAGATATGTGTTATCATATTCTATACATAATTAACCATTTAAGATCAAGAGTTGAGATAAGTTAATGTGTGCACATAACGTGCTCGATAAAATGCCTAAGAGTAATAGTGTTTTCTAAACTTTGGTATACAAAGTGTCTAACTAATGGATAATATTGGATATCTAAGTATGAAAAGATGATAATACTGTTAGGTTTGTAATATTCATGAACGCAATTAAATAGCACAAAATAAGCGGAAACGTGTAAAAATCAGAGTTTAAAATTTTACAAACCATATACCCGGATCATCCTTTATGCATAATTATTAATTAAATGAAAAGAATAAGAATAAGAATAAGAATCATACCCTTGAAGATTCGAGCTTCCTCAGGTACAAGTTCACCTCCAATCCTTTTCGCGTTCAACTTGAATCCACCGGGTTTGGTTCCTTCCTTTGATCAATGTTAGCCACCCAAGTGTTTGGCCTCTAGAGGTGATCCACCAAGGAAGAAGAAAGATTCAAGAAGATGGGTGGTTGGCTAAACCCTAGTTTTTCTATCTCTCATAGAAAAAGAGCGTACTCTCCCAACAATTGGAATCACGTATATTGATATCTGATATAAGACTCCCCTTATAAAGATATCAGTTAACCCTTCTAATCTAATTAGAAAATAGGGTATTATTTAATTAATTAAATTCCTTTAATTAATTAAGCTCCCTAATCTTATTAGAGATAATTAATTAAACTCTTTTAATTAATTTGCCTCCTAATATAATTAGGATATATGAGAGTACTTTTATTAATTAATTTTCAAACTCCTTTAGGAATTAAATAATAATAATAATAGTAATAATAATAATAAGACTCCTCTTATTAATTTATATTTAATATTTCCAAAATATTAAATAATAAATATTAAGCTATTTAATTTATTCTATCACCATAGATTAGATTAAATATACTTAACTTATTATTACGATTATTCCATTAACTTCTTAAATAATTATTCTTCCTTTTGGTGGTGTGACCCTTTAGGTTCTCCATATTAAAAGCCGGTTGTGAATAAATCAATTAGAACAATTCTAATCTTATTTAAATAAATAAATTAAACTATTAATTTATTTAAATAAATAATATTTATTCTACAATAGGGATAAGCCTCCTAGCGATCAACGACTTTCCGGATAATATAGATTTCAACATTAATCATAAAAGAACCTTTGAGTAAATAGTTATTGTACAATTCAATCCTTCCACCATACAATGTTCCAATTAAATATAAGACATGGAATTCTTCACAAGTCTTATTTTATTTAATTATATGTATTTCGATCCTTAAATGCACAACTCAAATAATACAAATTAGAAACTCCTTTCTAATTTCATTCTCCTTATGCCAAGGACTCTTTGGGTTGTCATTTATCGAATCACATAGGACATTTCTCTTCTTTTACTAGAAGTGGTATATTCTTTATTGATCATACATTATCTCCATGTACAACTTATTATACCCAAGCATACTCTTTGATATACGCTAAAGGTCTTAAGGAATAAGTCAAAGTATAACTCATCATACACAAGATACTATGATGATCTCAAGTCCAAGGATCACTTGTACTACTATCACTACAGGAATTCCTATTGACAGACAAGTAAAACTCCGTTAGGTATTCCTTAGCGAGCCACGTTCAGTGAACTTATTCTCTAATAAGCACCTACATACTTACTTTAGTGTCTCCACACAAATGATCATGAGATCAATCATCCTCATTCAATAAGCAAGCAACGTATGTACCAATCTATCCGGATTCACTAATCCCCAATTTAGTAATCCAACTATTGGGAACTATTTTAGTTTTAAGCTTTCTAAGAATTTAGATCTCATTAGAATGATCAACATCATTATTCTAAAAGCATTGCTTAAAACTATGGGTTTATCACATATTATAAAACAGCATCATGTAGATAATTAAAAGCCTTTAATAAATTCATACTTTTTATTAATAAATGAATAAGATTGTTACAAAGTATATGCTTTATCATCAAACATGATTGGCTTGTGTGCATACTACTTTCAATCTCCCACTTGCACTAAAGTCAATCGCCATGATATCTCATGCCCTTCTTCTCTAAGTGACGATTATCTTGTTGTTGGATAAGCTTTAGTTAATGGATATGTAATGTTGTTCTTGAGAGTCCACTATCTCTATAGTGATTTCCCATCTTTCAATGATTCCTATAATCAAATGAAAGTGCCACAACATATTTTTAGATCCAAGATGAGACTTAGGAACTATTCCTAGTTCTGTAATGAACTTTTCATCCAAACAACCAACTTGTAGCTTCATTTATAGTTATATACTTTGTCTTTATCACTAAACTAGCAACTCTTTATTGTTTAAAACCTTTCCAATTCACTGAACCACCGTTCAAGGTAACGCTTTACCTTAAAGTGGATTTTCTGTCGTCTTAGTCTGTCTGAAAAACTTGAGTCTGTTAAGTCCTCTAGTTTTAATTTAGACCCACCATGAATATGATCATATCCTCAGTGCCGGTTAAGTACTTTAAGATGTTTTTCAGTGACTTATAGTGAACTTCTCCAGAATATGACTGATCAACATCAAGTCTCATACATTTCATTGCATACATGATAGTTACTCATGCGATCTCTCTTTTCAGGAGTCTATGCGGACTATTAAGAGAGATACACTCCATGGCTCATCAACATGAGACATTTCTTAGAGTTTTCCATGCTAAACGACTTTAGCATCAAATGAATATACGTTCCTTGGGTTAAGCCGAGCATCCTTTTAAATCTATCTATATAGATTTGTATCCCCAATTACGATACTCTTCCCAAATCATTCATAGAGGAATGTTTAGACAACTTTATCTTTACTGATTGTAGCATAGGTATGTCATTCCTTATCCGTAGTATATCAACATAAAATACTAGGAATGTCACAACGCTCCCACTGACATTTTTGTACACACTAGGTTCATTCTTATTTTTGATAAAATCAAACTCTTTTGATTGTCTCATCAAAACGAATGTTCCATATTTGAGAAACTTGCTTCAATCCATTTCTCTGAGTGTTAGCAACTCTTACCTCATCGTATGTAACTAGATCATTATCTTCTATGATACGTACCTCATTATCATCATCTATGATGAATCCATTCCTCCTGTATCTTGATTACTATTCCGATTCTATTTAGGTTGTGTTGGTACAATAGGGTCTATCTACAGGTTCCTCTTATTTGACTTATAGTATTTTGTGGTTCTTGAACTCTTCAAGATGTATTATCCTCCCACTAGCCCCTTCAATGATAAACATCTTTATCTTAGAAGGTATCGTGTTTCGTAACAAACACCTTTTGCTAAGTAGGATTATAGAACATATACCCTAAACTTATTTTAGGATGTCCCACAAATTGTACTTGTCAAATCTTGTCCCAAGCTTATCCTTTGAAACCTTTTTACATAAGTTAGACAACCTCATATCTTAACATACTTAAGATTAGGAATCCTCCATGTCCATAACTTTTATGGAGTCTTGGGGATAGATTTTGAGGTTACCTTTTCGTAGATATGCATCCATTTCTAGGGCATAACCCCATAAGGATACTGGAATGTTAGTAAAATCATTATGGACCGTACCATGTCCAACAAGGTACGATTTTTCCTTTTAGATACATCAATCAATTATTGCGTATCAGGAGGCGTCCATTATGAGAAAACCATTTGAGATGATCTAGAAACTTATTGCACAAGTATTTATTCCTTGATCTAATCAAAGAATCTTTAATACTTTGCCAATTTGTTTCACTTCTGAATTCTTTGAACCTTTCAAATAATTCACACTTGTATTTCAGCAAATACACACATTCAACTCTTTGAATGATCATCTCCTTTTCTTATACTAGTTTATTCAATTTGCAAAATATATTTTCACGTAAGTCAAATACACAAAATCCATCAAGTAATATTTCAGTTCTATACAAAACATTATTATTATAAATAGAACAACAATTGTTCTTAATTATAATACCAAAGATTTCATTGTCCAACAATAAAATGGAAATAATGTTTCTGACGCGAACTGGAATACAATAACAACTTATTGACTTAATAGATTTGCCCGTAGGCAATGCTAAACTATAAGTTTCTATGGCTAATGCAGCAATATTTGCTTCATTTTCCACACATAGGATTACTTATATTTGTTTAGATTTCTATTTCTGCTTGGTCCCTTCATAAATCTATATTTATGATAACCAAAATCGGTATCCAATACCCAAGTAGAACCTTGACTTAAAAAAAAATTATTTCATTCATGAACAAAACTTTATTTGTAACCGAAACTTCACTAAGCTTCTTCTGGTTAGCCTCTGCAAGATGCTTCTTGCAGTTTCTTTCTAGTGTACTGGCTTATTGCAGTGGAAGCAAACTCCTTTGCTATCCGTATCAGTTTTGTTCTTATCATCCTTTGTTTTTGCCTTTCTATTAACCTTCTTTGAATCGTTCTTCTTTTCAGAAGATCCTTTGGCCCCTACCAGTAAGACATGGTCTTTCTTGGTTGGAAAGTGACTCTCAATATTTTTCAACATGTTAAGCAAATCAGCGAGGCTGATATCTAGCTTGTTCATTTGAAAAATTCACAACAATTATGAAAGGAGTCCAAGAGTGAGTGCAAGATCAAATCTTGGCTCAACTATCCATCCATAATAAAATCTGTTGTCCTAATTGATCAATCAAATTGATTATGTTAAGGACTTTAATCTGTACTGTAGTGTCATCGGTTATTCTAGATCGGAAGAGCTCCTTAGATATCTGATATCTATCAGTCCTACTTTTCTCACCATCAACTACTTGATGTGCAGAAATATAGTAGGAGCATCCATAGTTTCATGCTGACGCTGAAGCTCGTTACTCATGGATGCGAACATGATGCATTCAGCCAATTGTGCATCATCTTGTCACTTTCTAAAAGTAGCAATCTCTTCCTCAGTGGCATTATCTGCAACAATTGCAGGGATAGGCGTATTAAGGACATAAGATAGCTTTTCAGCCATGAGAACTATTCTCAATTTCCTTAACCATTCCGTTTAATTCAGTCCGATTGATTTAGCATCTAATATGCTACGCAGTGATAGTAATTTAGACATTGTAAAATTCTATAAATGAATTTATAATTAACAACATTTTAACATACATTCTTTTATTAATTACCAAAATAAATTAGGTCTTGTTTTAAATTGGTGTCCCCCACTATTTTCTTCAAACTATATTACCCTCAATATATATAGTTCGGCAATATCTAATTAAAGACATGCTAGTGAGAATAGGGATCCCATTTCAAATGTATATAGCCTTGTGTGTGCACAACAAACTATATATAAATTAATAGGTAGACAACTCTTGTCAATTACATCAACTATGCAACTCCTTGTATTTTGCCTCTTAGATCATAATGGTCAAGTGTGTGCACATCCGAACTAAAATGATCTAAGTTAAGTCATACCTAGCACTTCCATATATTCGAAAGAAAAACACTGTCCTAGTGTGTGCACAACAAAATAAGCATTGTTCAATCTATTTATAAGTATTAAATGTGATAAAACAACATCTTAAATATTTAATACTTGTCTTGTGTGTGCACAACAAACTCATATTAAATATTTAATACTCTATTATTTTACCATGCTAGAAAGCAACGTTCGATATTCCAAATATCTTTGAACATTACAACTTAATATAAAAAATTTGAGGGGTTTGTTATTAATTTGTCTCATCTTATTTAGCGAGCATGCACATATATATATAAAATATGCGTAAGTATGTTTGCATAATATATATATATATATATATATATATATATATATATATATATATATATAAAAGCATGCACATATAGAATACTATATTCTACCCGGATTGATTATGGACTTTTATTCTAGTTTGGTTCACTAGAGCCACCAAGTGAACCAAAAGGTCAAACCCTAGGGGTGCAAGAATTAATATTTAAACATAACTATTACATTTAAACTTGGGCTCCATTATAAACGGGTCTTCACGCGCTCCTTATTCCTTGATCTCCAATTCTTCAAAATTAATTTTAACTATTCCTATTACAAAACTATTTAAAATAAATAGAAACCTTGATCAGCAGTCAAGGGGAAGTACATAGGAGGGAGATAGAATTTACATTAAGAAAAATTAGAGAAGATGAGGTATGCAGACCCCATTTAATAAAACACATACATTCATGCATCCAACTAAAATAAAATCTAATCACATTAGTCATAGTCCATAATCAATCCCATTTATTATCATACACATCACCATATGCATCAATAAATAACATTCATCTCATGAATAATAAACATTCAATATATATATTGATATCATTTAATGGACAAATTTAGTTGGTATAAAATCTAATTTTGAATTAAAATAAACTCCTTTATTTTAATCCAAATTTAAATCAAAATAAAACCCTTTTTATTTTAATTTATCTAATTTTGAATAAAATAAACTATTTTATTTTAATCAAAATCATTAATCAAAATAAACTCCTTTATTTTAATTAATTATGGAATCCAATTCCAAGTAAAAAATATATAACTCCTTCATTTTGAATAATATGAAATCTTATTTCATATTTAAATAAACTCTTTTATTTAAGAAAATACGGATTCTTTTTCCTATTCACAAATAAACTCTTTTATTTTTGAATAATATGAAATCTTATTCCATATCTAAATAAACTCCTTTATTTAAGGAAATACGGATTCTCTTTCCTATTCACAAATAAACTACTTTATTTTGAATAACATGAAATCTTATTTCATATCTAAATAAACTCCTTTATTTAAGAAAATATGGAATCTAATTTCAATTCCAATTAGTTATCATGGAATCCAATTCCAACTCTAATTAGTTAGCATGAAATTCTAATTTTAAAATTAAAATAAACTTTTTATTTTAAGATTAAAATAAACCTTTATTTTAATTATAAAATAATTAAGAATATATATTATATATATAATACGGTTAGTATATATATATATATATATATATATATATATATATATATATATATATATATATGATTACATGAATCTTGAATCCTGATGATCTGATCCTGGGCACAAGGGAGTTAACTATCATATATATTATATAATATTAACATGATTAAATTAATCCTATTCATTATCCTGGGCCACGTGAGAGTGTGAATCAGTTAACATGATTACCACGGATAAAATCACCCACGAAATCAATTAAAAAAAAACCAGCCGCGAAAAAATCACGTGATAAAATCAAAGACGGATTCGGTAGAAAAAATCAGGATTACCGAAATCAAATAACCTTTTTTTTTTATATAAAACTACGAACTGATTTCACCCTTCTTTTTTTTTTTTTAAATAAATTTTATATAACAAATTATGCTCAATTAAATTATTTTAAACACATATCAATATACATATCAAATTAAAATAATTAATAATTTGCATAAAGGTTTGGCTTTGATACCTCTGTTAGGTTTGTAATATTCATGAACGCAAACAAATTGCACAAAATAAGCGGAAACGTGTAAAAATTAGAGTTTAAAATTTTACAAACCATATACCCGGATCATCCTTTATGCACAATTATTAATTAAACGAAAAGATAAAGAATAAGAATCATACCCTTGAAGATTCGAGCTTCCTCAGGTATAAGTTCACCTCCAATCCTTTTCGCGTTTAACTTGAATCCACCGGGTTTGGTTCCTTCCTTTGATCAATGTTAGCCACCCAAGTGTTTGGCCTCTAGAGGTGATCCACCAAGAAAGAAGAAAGATTCAAGAAGATGGGTGGTCGACTAAACCCTAGTTTTTCTATCTCTCATAGAAAAAGAGCGTACTCTCCCAACAATTGGAATCACGTATGCTGATATCTGATATAAGATTCCTCTTATAAAGATATCAGTTAATCCTTCTAATCTAATTAGAAAATAGGGTATTATTTAATTAATTAAATTCTTTTAATTAATTAAGCTCCCTAATCTTATTAGAGATAATTAATTAAACTCTTTTAATTAATTTGCCTCCTAATCTAATTAGGATATATGAGAGTACTTTTATTAATTAATTCTCAAACTCCTTTAGGAATTAAATAATAATAATAATAATAATAGTAATAATAATAATAAGACTCCTCTTATTAATTTATATTTAATATTTCTAAAATATTAAGCTATTTAATTTATTCTATCACCATAGATTAGATTAAATATACTTAACTTATTATTACGATTATGCCATTAACTTCTTAAATAATTATTCTTCCTTTTATGGTGTGACCCTTTAGGTTCTCCATATTAAATCGGTTGTGAATAAATCAATTAGAACAATTCTAATCTTATTTAAATAAATAAATTAAACTATTAATTTATTTAAATAAATAATATTTATTCTACAATAGGGATAAGTCTCCCTAGCGATCAATAACTTTTCAGATAATATAGATTTCAACATTAATCATAAAAGAACCTTTGAGTAAATAGTTATCGTACAATTCAATCCTTCCATCATACAATGTTCCAATTAAATATAAGACATGTAATTACTGTCAAGTCTTATTTTATTTAATTATATGTATTTCGATCCTTAAAGGCACAACTCCAAATAATGCAAATTAGAAACTCCTTTCTAATTTCATTCTGCCTTGGCCAAGGACTACTGAGTTGTCATTTATCGAATCATATAGGACATTTCTCTTCTTTTACTAGAAGTGGTATATTCTTTATTGATCATACATTATCTCCATGTACAACTTATTATACCCAAGCATACCCTTTGATATACCCTAAAGGTCTTAAGGAATAAGTCAAAGTATAACTCATCATACACAAGATACTATGATGATCTCAAGTCCAAGGATAACTTGTACTACTATCACTACAGAAATTCCTATTGACAGGCAAGTAAAACTCCATTAGGTATTCCTTAGCGAGCCACGTTCAGTGAACTTATTCTCTAATAAGCACCTACATACTTACTTTAGTGTCTCCACACAAATGATCATGAGATCAATCATCCTCATTCAATGAGCAAGCAACGTATGTACCAATCTATCCGGATTCACTAATCCCCAATTTAGTAATCCAACGATTGAGAACTATTTTAGTTTTAAGCTTTCTAAGAATTTAGATCTCATTAGAATGATCAACATCATTATTCTAAAAACATTGCTTAAAACTATGGGTTTATCACATATTATAAAACAGCATCATGTAGATAATTAAAAGCCTTTAATAAATTAATACTTTTTATTAATAAATGAATAAGATTGTTACAAAGTATATGCTTTATCATCAAACATGATTGGCTTGTGTGCATACTACTTTCAAATACAAGAATAATAATGGAAAGAAATTGAAAAGGGTAATTTTTGATTTATGAAGGAAAATTAAACATGTAAACAATATGTTGAATATGCATTTTTTGAAACCAAAGTGGTATAATAAAATGGTGTGATATACGCACATTAAACTACAAGTGTAATAGTCTAGCATGTGTGGTGATGAAAATGAAAAATAAAACCGAGTTGCATATAAAATAGTTAGATGTTTATAAAGAAATTATAAAGGATAATAAGATAAAGTAAGGTCTTAGAATAAATTTGACCATGAGATTGAGTATTTATTTTATTTATTATCAATCTCACATACAGTGTAGGTTGTGCAAGGACGCGAAGTATTAGCGTGTTGGTAAAACGTCGGTAAAGGCAAGTCTTTCAATTCTTTTTTTACTATATGAACTTGATGATGATCTGCTTTAAAATTTTAGTGTATGATGTATTATATATGTCAAAAGTATGAAATGTGAAAGTCAATCTATGACTATGATGATTGAACTATGAATGTTGATTGAGTAAGGAACTCAATCTTTATAGTTGTTATGTGAACTATAACATGTATGCTATGTTTGTTTATGATTATTCTTGTATGTTGAGCATTTTATTATATGCTACGTGATGCATGAAAACTGTTAGATTTTCTTTGAAATATCGAGCTCATTCTTGCAAATAACCATTTTTGCGATTCAAGAATTGAAGGTAACGCTAATGTGCTACTTGATTGTTATGGATCAAAAGTGATATATGAAGATTTAATATCCTAGCTAAGTTGTTATTCTTGTAAACCATGTCTAATGTTTCGAATAATGTATTAATGTTGAATTGTAATATTATTTTGCGAATGTAAACTATTGTAGTATTAAAATGGTTCTGAGATATTTAGATGTAAAGGTTGAAGGTTTTGGGAACGAGGATAGTTTGTAATAGAAAATTTTAATTATTCCGCAAATTTTAATGGTTGTATTATTGTTTAATGATGTAAAATTAGAGGTTGAATGTATTATTAACGACCGAAGTCGAGAATTAAATTTTATGAATTTTGGGGTTGTTACAGTTGGTATCAAAGCTGATAGGTTAGAAACCTTAGGTAAGAGTACCTTAGGCTATAACCTTAGAGAAGAGAGGTGAAAATAAGGAACGAATGAGCTCAAATAGAGTTTGAATAATAAGGGATTAAAACTTGCGTGAAAGGATTCAAAGAAGAATCTCGCAGAGTTATAAGGAATATGAATGTGGGGTTACCCAACTCCAATAATAAGGATGTAAGGTGATAATAAATAGACAATGTCTATAAAAAAAGAGAATGATAAAGAAGTTAAGAATAGAGAGTTATATCTAAGTGGTGCAATTGTACTCTTTCGTAGTTGATGTATGGTATCTGGGCTAAACGATTCCTTCATAGAGCGGAGGTATATACGAACTAGCAACTCGGAACCTAGTTTGTTGGTTGTTTGTAGGAAACCACTCAGCGTATCATATTGAAACTGGTAGAGACTCGATGTGTACCAAGTATAGAAAGTGGATACGTATGATGAAAGTGTAGAACTTGAATGAAATGTTGAGCAATGTAAATGAAGTTAGAAATTCTTAAAAGAAGAATTGTTATATAAACAAGGAGATTCAAAGAATAATCTTGAAGAGGTATAAAGATAAGAAATAGGAGTTTCCTAACTCCAAAAGCCAAGATAACGAATAATGTCGTAAATGATGAAAAAGAGAAAGAAAGAGTATTCTCAACTTTGGTCATTAATAATACATTCAACCTCTAATTTTACATCATTAAACGATAATACAAACATTGAAATTTTGTAGAAATTAAAATTTTCTATTATAAAATATCCTCATTCCCAAAACCTTCAACCTTTACATCTAAATATGTCAGAATCATTTTAATACTACAATAGTTTACATTCGCAAAACAATATTACAATTCAACATTAATACATTATTCGAAACATTAGACATGGTTTACAAGAATAACAACTTAGCTAGGATATTAAATCTTCATATATCACTTTTGATCCATAACAATCAAGTAGCACATAGCGTTACCTTCAATTTTTGAATTTGCAAAAATGGTTATTTGCAAGAATGAGCTCGACAGCTCAACAAAATCTAACAGTTTTCATGCATCACGTAGCACATAATAACATGCTCAACATACAAAAATAATCATAAACAAACATAGCATACATGTTGTAGTTCACATAACAACTATAAAGATTGAGTTCCTTACTCAATTATCATTCATAGCTCAATCATCATAGTCATAGATTGACTTTTACATTTCATAATTTTGATATATACAATACATCATACACTAAAATTTTAAAACAGTTCATCATCAAGTTCACATAGCAAAAAGGAACTGAAAGACTTGCCTTTACCGGCGTTTTACCAACATGCTAATACTTCGCGTCCTTGCACAACCTACACTGTATGTGAGATTGATAATAAATAAAATCAATACTCAATCTCATGGTCAAATTTATTCTAAGACCTTACTTTATCTTATTATCCTTTATAATGTCTTTATAGACATCTAACTATTTTATATGCAACTCGGTTTTATTTTTCATTTTCATCACCACACATGCTAGACTATCACACTTGTAGTTTAATGTGCGTATATCACACCATTTTATTATACCACTTTGGTTTCAAAAATGCATATTCAACATATTGTTTACATGTTTAATTTTTTCATAAATCAAAAATTACCCTTTTCGATTTCTTTCCATTATTATTCTTGTATTATCATCTTTTAATACTTAGATATCCAATATTAGCCATTAGTTAGACACTTTGTATACCAAAGTTTAGAAAACACTATTACTCTTAGGTATTTTATCGAGCACGTTATGTGCACACATTAACTTATCTCAACTCTTGATCTTAAATGGTTAATTATGCATAAAATATGATAACACATATCTATACTCATTACATATGTCAAAACATATTTTTAATCATCAAAATATATCATCACCCAAAATCTTAATTCAAACAGAATTATAAAACTCATCTTCACAATTTCTTTAACAAAACGTTGTTTTCGTTTTTAAAGTAACTCGTTCATTACATGTCCGTTTTTATTCCTTCTTATATAGAATTAACCCTTACTTAGTGTACTACAACCTCATCTAGGCCTTAAAGTCAGACCCTTATCCATCTAAACCAGATTCTATAATTCATCAACTAGTCTTGAAAATTTCATTTTCTGGACATCCTTACTAAACAATTTATTTCGGACATGATCCGGTCCATACAATGGCTCAATCTTGCGTGTCTAGCTAGTAAACGTCCATATCTACAACTTTGCAGTTTTACGTTTCTTTAGATTCAAAACACACGAATTTATATGAATTGTTCAAAGTCAGAAATCGTAACAG
Source organism: Panax ginseng (assembly GCA_020205605.1). Taxonomy (NCBI): domain Eukaryota; kingdom Viridiplantae; phylum Streptophyta; class Magnoliopsida; order Apiales; family Araliaceae; genus Panax; species Panax ginseng. The sequence continues at coordinate 75,798,137 of CM035136.1, forward strand.
TTTTGAATTTCTGGACTAATTATTTTTCCTTCGGACCAGCCTTACTAAAACAGATATTGCAAGAAATATACAAAGAGTTTTCATGTGATTCTACTTTCAGAATATAGCTTACTTCCATATCTTCGATTTGATATAAGGCTCACTTTCTAACTCATTATACCCAAAGAGGTATGAATTTCACAAGATATGTCCACAATTACTAAAAACCTACAAATTTTGTTCTTCAAATTTTCTTTCCATTTCATTTTCTTTCTTGAATCCTCTTGTTTGATTCTTGATAATCCAAGATTAAACCAATACAAACAGATTAAGCATGATCTACTACCCTAAAACATAAATCTACCCAAAAAAAAATCAAGGATTAAATAAGAGTTTAGAAGTTACCTTCTTCTAGCTTTTTTCTTCTTCTTCTTCTAGCTCATCTCAATTCCTCTATTTATCTCTATCTCTCTCAATTTCTCAATACAACTTCTACATAACAATTATCTACATTATGAAGAACATAAAAATATAATTAAAACAAGAAATTTAGATTATAACTTTATTAGTATGAATTTAAGAGAGAGATGGAGATGATGATGATGATGGGGCTTGTTTTGTCTTCTCAAAGCTTCTTCTTCTTCTTCTTCTTCTTCTTCTTCTTCTTCTTCTTCTCCTACAACTCTCTCTAACTCTCTTCTTCTTTCTTTGGTTTGTTTTCTAAAACTAACATACTAACTTGTAGTATATACATATAATATACAATACTAATAATATATAATATATGTAACTCCTAGTAATTATTAGATATACTAATTACTAGTTAATACATAGGTTACACTAATTTGAACTTGAAAAGCCTAAGACCATGTTTGGCAAATACTCATTATTTTAATTAATCAATAGCTTAACATCAATCAATCTCATCAAATTGTCACATAATTATATTTACTTGTTAATTATAATTTTGTGTAACAATCATCACATAACTCATCTTATTTAATTATCTCAATTAAATTAGAACTATAACATAAAATTATTATATTAATTAAATTAAATACTAAATATTCATTTAATTAATCTGCTACACTTAATTACATTACTCTATAATCAAAACAAAATTTATTTATTTAACTCAATAAATAATTCAATTAAATATTTATATATATTAAAATTAATATATAACATTCTCTTCACATCAATTCATATATTCTACAATATATGACATACACATACTCAAACCCAACATATCTCATAAATAATACTTTTATTTATAAAATTATCATTTATAATTTCTAAAAAGCTGGGATGTCACATCCTTCCCTCCTTATAAGGATTCCGTCCTCGGAATCACCGAAACCCTACCTACCTTACTCAGGTTTTCCTCAAATCTATTCATTGAATAACTTCAACACATTATCTTAATATAGGTTTTATATTTTCTACTCTCACCATTCTTGATAATAAATTCTTATAAGTTTTATTTCATAATATTTACTTAGACTCAATTATATTTGAGTATTACATATTCTTTGACCCGTTCATTATCTTTCTCTAAGGATCATTATCATATATTATATGATCAAACTCTCGGGATATTACATTCACCCCTTCTTCTAAGAATTTCGTCCTCGAAATTTTTTATTTATTTATTTATTAATCTTTATTCATTCAATCTATCAAAGTAGATTTTTACGTCACTACTTCATTCATTCATTGGTTTCTATAACCACTTTCTTTCCACAAACATCATTCTACAATTATTAAACTTTTCTATTAAAAGTTTCACATTATTCTTTGATAACTCACATCCTTCTCACTTCAAAAATTCTTTTCTCACTTATTCAACATATCCATCATTCAGTGTCGCATTTTACGACATACTTCTTTCTAAGGAATACTTTCCTTTTTCAGTTCCATCTTGCAGAATAACAAGAATCCTCCATAATTGTTCAATAATTGGGAACTAGTATGAATAATTCAGAATTTAAAGATTCCAAATCATCTTTGAGGGTCACAAGACCATGAACTCTATTCTCTAGGTTTAATAGTGCTTCACCCCGGTTCTTCACACTTTAAACCCTCTTTGGCGTAATGTTTATCAATCACAAAGACCTAAAAACACCCTCATAAAGTACTCTAGGTGACCAACCTATTGTACATGTATTGTATACAAACATTTCAGTATGAAAGTATAAAACTAAGCGCAACCCCTAATAATAGGGTTGTTCATCTCGACTTTTCAACATCTGAATTCGCACCAAAACAATTTGGTTTTGCATAACTTCTCAAAAACTCTTGAATTTCATGAACATCTTTCAATATTTGTCCGGTTGAATCAAATAGCATAGACCTCTACAACAATTTGGACATCAACCAAAATATACATATACATACATACATATGTATTCTCATATCTCAAAGAAATCTCAAAATCTTTTTTATGACGTCATGATATTGCCTTTGTATTTACAAATCCGTTTGAGGATTCCTTCATTTGGTGATTTTATCATACTACATCATCATACCATAGTGGTGACGATCCTTAGATCACATCCAACACTAGTAATCTTCGCATTGATGACTCCATCATTTTTATCATCTTTGCACCAGATTACGTGATGCATTAATGATATAAAATACATTTTGATATATTTCAAATCATTTTTGTCTAGTCGAAACAATTAGCATAGACATACGAATAACAATATTGTTGTTAAAACTCATTTGTTCCATCATTTGATCCAATGTTTTTCAAGAAAATAGAAGTGTAAACATCAGCACGAAGTCAATAAATTTCGAAAGTTTGGCATAGCTAGTAGATTTAGAATACATATGCTTCCACCATCAACTCCACTTTCTGTAATGATCCATTGCTTAAAAGATCTATCTATTCCTATCATCCTCAATACTCCATTCATAACTTAATTATACCCCAGTTCATCAAACTTACCGCATATTAGAAGTTCAGGACTTGCCACAATAATAAGAGTTTAAGAACTTATCCTAGTCAGACCATAGGCCTCCATTCGCTGAGGGGTTCAAAACATAACATATTATTATGAGTCACGAACTTACCATATGCATTAGTTTTAAGAACCGCACCTAATCCTAATAATATCTGTCTAATCTTAATAGTTTCTAACTATCAAACATACACATGAGAAAAGAATCACCTTTTCGCCACATATACATAGATAGCGCGACACCAACATTCCAATGATTATCAATATGATAAACTGAGTGCAAGCACAAAACCCTCGCCAATACAAAGATTTGTACAACTCAGCCATCACATGAGTCCTCAATTGAAATCCCACCTAACTCTATCTTACTCTTAACTTGCTCTTTGCTCGATACGAATTCCTCGTATCACATTATCTATAACTCTTCATGAGTTATCTCGTACTTTTTCATAGTACACCATCTTCATTGCATTAAGCTATAATTATTCAAATATTATAGACCATCTTTCTTTTATAACTTAAACAAACCACGTCGTGATCTTATTCTATAATCATCTCCCTTAAAATTCTTTTTTTAACTCGTGATCGTTTTGTTTTACGATACTCTTTCTTTCTCTTTTTCATCATTTACGACATTATTCGTTATCTTGGCTTTTGGAGTTAGGAAACTCCCATTTCTTATCTTTATATCTCTTTAAGATTCTTCTTTGAATCGTCTTGTTTATATAACAATTCTTCCTTTAAGAATTTCTAACTTCATTTACATTGCTCAACATTTCATTCATGTTCTACACTTTCATCATACGTATCCACTTTCTATACTTGGTACACATCGAGTCTCTACCGGTTTCAATATGAATGCAGTTTGAGTGGTTTCCCACAAACAACCAACAAACTAGGTTCCGAGTTGCTGGTTCATATATACCTCCGCTCTATGAAGGAATCGTTTAGCCCATATACCATACACGGAGTTTAATATTTTAACAAAAATTGTTATTTTTTTATACCATGATTAAGATTCATGAGATGTACTAAATGTTTTATGATGTATAATTTTATGTTGAGTTGTAAAGCTAAAGTTAGAGTTATCTGATATGTAAAGGTTTTCGGATTGAAATGTAAAATTTTATATAATAACAATGATAAAGTGAATCATAAAATAAAATTGATTCAAAGACATGTAGATGATAAAGGTTTGATTCTGGGAATTAAAGTAAGAAGACATAAAAGTTTAAATTATTCCGTATTTTCTAATGTTTAGCATCGAATAATGATGTAAAATCAGAAGGTAGATGTGTTATTAACGACCAAAGTTGAGAATTAAATTGTATGAATTTTTGGGTCGTTACAGTTGGTATCAAAGCTGATAGGTTAGAAACCTTAGGTAAGAGTACCTTAGGCTATAACCTTAGAGAAGAGAGGTGAAAATAAGGAACGAATGAGCTCAAATAGAGTTTGAACAATAACGAATTAAAACTTGCGTGAAAGGATTCAAAGAAGAATCTCGCAGAGTTATAAGGAATATAAATGTGGGGTTACCCAACTCCAATAATAAGGATGTAAGGTGATAATAAATAGACAATGTCTATAAAAAAGAGAATGATAAAGAAGTTAAGAATAGAGAGTTATATCTAAGTGGTGCAATTGTACTCTTTTCGTAGTTGATGTATGGTATCCGGGCTAAACGATTCCTTCATAGAGCGGAGGTATATACTCTAACTAGCAACCTGGAACCTAGTTTGTTGGTTGTTTGTAGAAACCACTCAAATGTACCATATTGAAACCGGTAGAGACTCGATGTGTACCAAGTATAGAAAGTGGATACGTATGATGAAAGTGTAGAACTTGAATGAAATGTTGAGCAATGTAAATGAAGTTAGAAATTCTTAAAAGAAGAATTGTTATATAAACAAGAAGATTCAAAGAATAATCTTGAAGAGGTATAAAGATAAGAAATAGGAGTTTCCTAACTCCAAAAGCCAAGATAACGAATAATGTCGTAAATGATGAAAAAGAGAAAGAAAGAGGATCGTAAAACAAAACGATCACGAGTTAAGAAAAGAATTTTAAGGGAGATGATTATAGAATAAGATCACGACGTGGTCTGTTTAAGTTATAAAAGAAAGATGGTCTATAATGTTTGAATAATTATAGCTTAATGCTATGAAGATGGTGTACTATGAAAAAAATACGAGATAACTCATGAGGAGTTATAGATAATGTGATACGAGGAATTAAATATCAAGCAAAAGAGCAAGTTAAGAGTAAGATAGAGTTAGGTGGGATTTCAATTGAGGACTCATGTGATGGGTTTGAGTTGTATAAATCTTTGTATGGGCGAGGGTTTTGTGCTTTTTCTCGGTTTATTATATTGATAATCATTGGAATGTTGGTGTCGCGCTATCTATGTATATGTATGTATGTAAAAGGTGATTCTTTTCTCATGTGTATGTTTGATAGTTAGAAACTATTAAGATTAGATAGATATTATTAGGATTAGGCACAGTTCTTAAAACTAATGCATATGGTAAGTTCGTGACTCATAATAATATGGTATGTTTTGAACCCCTCAGCGAATGGACGCCTATGGTCTGACTAGGATAAGTTCTTAAACTCATATTATTATGGCAAGTCCTGAACTTCCAATGTGCAGTAAGTTTGATGAACTGGGGTATAATTAAGTTATGAATGGAGTATTGAGGATGATATGAATAGATAGACCTTTTAAGCAATGGATCATTACAGAAAGTGGAATTGAATGGTGGAAGCATAGGTATTCTAAATCTACTAGCTATGCTAGACTTTCAAAATTTATTGACTTCGTGCTGATGTTTACACTTCTATTTTCTTGAAAAATATTGGATCAAATGATGGAACCAATGAGTTTTAACAACAATATTGTTATTCATATGTTTATGTTAATTGCTTCGGCTAGACAAAAATGATTTGCAATATATCAAAATGTATTTTATATCAATAATGCATCATATAACCTGGTGCAAAGATGATAAAAACGATGGAGTCATCAATGCAGTATTACCTAGTGTTGGATGTGATCTAAGGATCGTTAGCCCACTATGGTATGATGTAGTATGATAAAATCACCAAATGACGGAATCCTCAATGGACTGTAAATATAGTGCGGTATCATGTCGTCATAAAAAGATTTTTGAGATTTCTTTGAGATATGAGAATACATATGTATGTATGTATGTATATATATATTTTGGTTGATGTCCGAATTGTTGTAGAGGTCTATGCTATTTGATTCAGCTAGACAAATATTGAAAGATGTTCATGAAATTAAAGAGTTTCTTGAGAAGTTATGACAAACCAAATTTATTTGGTGCGGATTTAGATGTTGAAAAGCTGAGATGAACAACCCTATTATTAGGGGTTGCGCTTAGTTTTATACTTTGCGCTGAAATGTTTGTATACAATACATGTACAATAGGTTGATCACCTAGAGTACTTGTGGAGGGTGTTTTCAGTCTTTGTGATTGATAAACATTGTGCCAAAGAGGGTTTAAAGTGTGAAGAACCGGGGGTGAAGCACTATTAAACCTAGAGAATAGAGTTCATGGTCTTGTGACCCTCAGCATGATTTGGAATCTTTTAAATTTCTGAGTTATTCATACTACTTCCCAATTATTGAACAATTATGGAGGATTCTTGTTATTCTACAAGATGGAAGTGAAAAAGGAAACTATTTGTGACGCCCCCAAAACAGGTATACAACACCCATTCTGAGTCGCCAAATACATGGTACAGAAACAACTACAACTTTATTAATACAACATAAAAATTGTGAGTTTAAATACAAATATTATCATCTAGAAAATATCCACACTCAAATAAGTCCTCATTTCAATTACTGATACATTATTTTACAAAAATGGTGAGGACTACTAAAATAACTTCTAGAACCATCATTCCATACCCTGACTAGTACTCAATACATTCTCGCCTCCTGAGAAGAAAAATGGAACAAAAAGGAAAAGGGTGAGCTCAACTAGCCCAGTAAAGAACATTATGACTAAGATAATACAGAACAAATTATCGTTAGTCTTCAACAGAGAAAAATCTAATAGAATACAATAGACAACAAGTTTTAAATCAATATTCGCAGTGAAAATAATAATTCATTAGAAGAGTTAAGTAGAGAATGAAATCTACTATCTTCTATATATGAATATAAAAGTTCATCGCCTATCTTTTATCCCCGTAACATCAATCAATATATATCTCGAATCAAATATTCATCTTTGCACTACAAAGCAAAGATATTCATCGATTAGTCATGTTCATCTAAACACTGTTCATCTTTTTGCACTACGGGCCAAAGATATTCATCGAAATCATTCATCTTTTACTACAAAGCCAAAGATATTCATTTATATCATCATTTAGGACCGAGGATGTTAAAAATATTTTAAAGAAAACGAATCCAAAGAAATAAAAGAATAAATATTAAGGATTCGTACTTTAAACAATCCAAGTTCAAAATACTTCATAAATAACTTGAGTGGAGTAAAATTCAAGAATGATCAAAACATGGATACAATCAAAGCTAGTATCCATAATAGATATTTTGGACAAAAACGAAAATTTAATTTTTACGTGAATAGTGTCGTGATTCGTGAATAGTCCGTATATCGTGAATAGTAACTCAGACACCAAAAGATAGAAATTTTACAAAAAACATCATCATGCTTCGTGAATAGTACTCGTGAATAGTAACTCATGAATAGTAACCCCGACATGAAAAATTCTAAATTTGATAAAAAGTTCAAATCAATATTTCGGCATAATGATATTGAAGAAATAATATCACTTACGAAGATAATAACATCCCTTACCTCAGAAAGAATAGTACTTCTGACTAGAATACAAAATCTAGTGCTGAAGGAACTTGCACCGTATATCAACACTTACATACTAAAATACTCACAAAAATATGCTTGATATTATAGAGAGAGAAAGAGAGAGAAATTTGTAGTTTCTGGTGTGATTTTCAATTATAACCTAAGCACCCTATTTATAGGAAAATGCTTAGAACACCAAAGCAGAAAATTTAATAAATTAATAATATTTATTAACCAAATTCCTACGCCCACCTCTAGACAATTGAAATCAGCCACTAACATGTGCAAGTGGAGCCAACCAAATAAAAAAAAACGTTTTTCTTTTAAAAAAATTTTAAAACTTCCAAAAATCAATTATTCAGGAACTTCGGAACTTTAATAATTCATAATAAATAGCCCTTTTATCAGAAAATTCGAATCTTGCGAATCTTTATAGGAAATTCAATTCTCTACAACTTTTCAGAAGAAAATATTTCCAAATTCCAAACAAAAATTGACAGAAATCCATAAACGGGCGATTTTACAGGCTATAATCAAATTTCAGTCAAGAAATGGGCCCACATACATGTTTAACATGTTTTAAACAACTTTTGCAACAAAAATACTCCTCATCCTCATATACTCATATATCCCACATTCATTATAAAATATCCCCATTATCATATTATAATAATATAATAAAATATTATTTTATCGTAAAAGATAAAATATCGATTTTCAACAATTGTCACTTTAAAATTTTTCTCCATCTATATCCACATAAAATGAATATTTTCCTCATCATATAAATTAATAATTAATTATTCACAAATAATATTACAGAATCACAAGATCTTTGGCTGTGCCGCTCCTGTGAAAGAGGGGGGCTTTCCAATAAGAATTTCTCATTACTAATACAAGATTAGGTGACCAAACCTCTCCTTAGATGAACTTTCTAGACATTGCCAATAATTTTTTCTAATAATATTATTCAGATAATATGAATTATTGCTTCGATAATGGAAAACACCGTAGTGACAATTATTGAAACAACAAAGAATATAAAATATCAACGCAGCAAGAATTATTGAATCAATAAAATAAAATATTTGAATAAGAATTCATCGTAACAATTATTGAGTAGTGCCTTCTTACGTAAGAATCAATAATTGGTGCAATACCGTGCTACATCTGTGCAACAACGCGACATCGTGTTTTTTAACCACCGGATATTCCAACAAGGTTAATTGTAAATAACTACGCCTAGTTATTTATAATCAACTTATACTTGTCGTTTTCTTCATCCAATCGCTTTTTAGTTATGGGGCCCATAAAAGACTGCATACCGTCATCATTTAATATTTCCGACAAAGAATATTCCACAACCAAACGAATATTCCAAACAACAATGAATATTTTATAACCACCGCTTATTTAAAATATTTATGATTTTACCCATAACTAGCCACATTAATCAAATCAACCCTTACTATTTCAAAATGATAAATAGAGGAAATTAAATTTCATTTATTAATAATTTGGGGTCTTACAGTATTCCTTAGAAAGAAGTAAGTCGTAAAATGCGACACTGAATGATGGATATGTTGAATAAGTGAGAAAAGAAATTTTGAAGTGAGAAGGATGTGAGTTATCAAAGAATAATGTAAAACTTTTAATAGAAAAGTTTAATAATTATAGAATGATGTTTGTGGAAAGAAAGTGGTTATAGAAACCAATGAATGAATGAAGTAGTGACGTAAAAATCTACTTTGATAGATTGAATGAATAAAGATTAATAAATAATAAAAAAAAAAATTCGAGGACGAAATTCTTAGAAGAAGGAGTGAATGTAATGTCCCGAGAGTTTGATCATATAATATATGATAATGATCCTTAGAGAAAGATAATGAACGTGTCAAAGAATATGTAATACTCAAATATAATTGAGTCTAAGTAAATATTATGAAATAAAACTTATAAGAATTTATTATCAAGAATGGTGAGAGTAGAAAATATAAAACCTATATTAAGGTAATGTGTTGAAGTTATTTAATGAATAGATTTGAGGAAAACCTGAGTAAAGTAGGGTTTCGGTGATTCCGAGGACGAAATCCTTATAAGGAGTGAGGGATGTGACATCCCAGATTTTTAGAAATTATAAATGAGAATTTTATAAATAAAAGTATTATTTATAAGATATGTTGGGTGTGAGTATGTGTATGACATATATTGTAGAATATGTGAATTGATGTGAAGAGAATGTTATATATTAATTTATATATATAAATATTTAATTGAATTATTTATTAAGTTAAATAAATAAATTTTGTTTTGATTATAGAGTAATGTAATTAAGTGTAAAGCGAGTTAATTAAATGAATATTTAGTATTTAATTTAATTAATATAATAATTTTATGTTATAGTTCTAATTTAATTGAAATAATTAAATTAGATGAGTTATGTGATGATTGTTACACAAAATTATAATTAACAAGTAAATATAATTATGTGACAATTTGATGAGATTGATTGATGTTAAGCTATTGATTAATTAAAATAATGAGTATTTACCAAACATGGTCTTAGGCTTTTCAAGTTCAAATTGGTGTAACCTATGTATTAACTAGTAATTAGTATATCTAATAATTACTAGGAGTTACATATATTATATATTACTAGTATTGTATATTATATGTATATACTACAAGTTAGTATGTTAGTTTTAGAAAACAAACCAAAGAAAGAAAGAAGAAGAGAGTTGTAGGAGAAGAAGAAGAGGAAGAAAAAGAAGAAGGGAAAGCTTTGAGAAGACAAAATAAGCCCCATCATCATCATCTTCATCTTCATCTCTCTCTTAAATTCATACTAATAAAGTTATAATCTAAATTCCTTGTTTTAATTATGTTTTTATGCTCTTCATAATGTAGATAATTGTTATGAAGAAGTTGTATTGAGAAATTGAGAGAGATAGAGAGAAATAGAGGAATTGAGATGAGTTAGAAGAAGATGAAGAAAAAAAACTAGAAGAATCTAACTTCTAAACTCTTATTTAATCCTTATTTTTTTTTGGGTAGATTTATGTTCTAGGGTAGTAGATCATGCTTAATCTGTTTGTATTGGTTTAATCTTGGATTATCAAGAATCAAACAAGAGGATTCAAGAAAGAAAATGAAATGGAAAGAAAATTTGAAGAACAAAATTCGTAGGTTTTTAGTAATTGTGGACATATCTTGTGAAATTCATACCTCTTTGGGTATAATGAGTTAGAAAGTGAGCCTTATATCAAATCAAAGATATGGAAGTAAGCTATATTCTGAAAGTGGAATCACATGAAAACTCTTTGTAGATTTCTTGCAATGTCTGTTTTAGTAAGGCTGGTCCGAAGGGAAAATAATCATCCGAAAAATCAAAACTCGCATCACGGTTTCTGACTTTGAAAAATTCATATAAATTCGTGTGTTTTGAATCTAAAGAAATTTAAACCTATAAAGTTGTAGATATGGAAGTTTACTAGCTAGACTCGCGAGATTGAGCCATTTTATGGACCGGATCATGTCCAAAATAAATTATTTAGTAAGGATGTCCAAAAAATGAAATTTTCTAGACTAGTTGATGAATTACAGAATCTGGTTTAGATGGATAAGGGTCTAACTTTGAGGCCTAGATGAGGTTGTAGTACATTGAGTAAGGGTTAGTTCTATATAAGAAGGAACAAAAACGGACATGTAACGAACGAGTTACGTTAAAAACGAAAACAACGTTTTGTTAAAGAAATTGTGAAGATGAGTTTTATAATTCTGTTTGAATTAAGATTTTGGGTGATGATATATTTTGATGATTAAAAATATGTTTTGACATATGTAATGAGTATAGATATGTGTTATCATATTCTATACATAATTAACCATTTAAGATCAAGAGTTGAGATAAGTTAATGTGTGCACATAACGTGCTCGATAAAATGCCTAAGAGTAATAGTGTTTTCTAAACTTTGGTATACAAAGTGTCTAACTAATGCCTAATATTGGATATCTAAGTATGAAAAGATGATAATACAAGAATAATAATGGAAAGAAATTGAAAAGGGTAATTTTTGATTTATGAAGGAAAATTAAACATGTAAACAATGTGTTGAATATGCATTTTTTGAAACCAAAGTGGTATAATAAAATGGTGTGATATACTTATTATTAAACTACAAGTGTGATAGTCTAGAATGTGTGGTGATGAAAATGAAAATAAAACCGAGTTTCATATAAAAATAGTTAGATGTCTATAAAGACATTATAAAGGATAATAAGATAAAGTAAGGTCTTAGAATAAATTTGACCATGAGATTGAGTATTGATTTTATTTATTATCAATCTCACATACAGTGTAGGTTGTGCAAGGACGCGAAGTATTAGCGTGTTGGTAAAACGTCGATAAAGGAAAGTCTTTCAGTTCCTTTTTTGCTATGTGAACTTGATGATGATCTGCTTTAAAATTTTAGTGTATGATGTATTATATATGTCAAAAGTATGAAATGTGAAAGTCAATCTATGACTATGATGATTGAACTATGAATGCTGATTGAGTAAGGAACTCAATCTTTATAGTTGTTATGTGAACTATAACATGTATGCTATGTTTGTTTATGATTATTCTTGTATGTTGAGCATGTTATTATGTGCTACGTGATGCATGAAAATCATTAGATTTTGGTTGAGCTATCGAGCTCATTCTTGCAAATAACCATTTTGCGTATTCAAGAATTGAAGGTAACGCTATGTGCTATTTGATTGTTATGGATCAAAAGTGATATATGAAGATTTAATATCCTAGCTAAGTTGTTATTCTTGTAAACCATGTCTAATGTTTCAAATAATGTATTAATGTTGAATTGTAATATTGTTTTACGAATGTAAACTATTGTAGTATTAAAATGATTCTGAGATATTTAGATGTAAAGGTTGAAGGTTTTGGGAACGAGGATAGTTTGTAATAGAAAATTTTAATTATTCTGCAAATTTCAATGGTTGTAATATTGTTTAATGATGTAAAATTAGAGGTTGAATGTATTATTAACGACCGAAGTCAAGAATTAAATTGTATGAATTTTGGGGTCGTTACAGGCGCCACTTTTGTATTGTCTTTAGCTTACTGTCAATATTATTGACTTGATTTGGGTTGAGACCAAGATCACAGACGGTAGTTGCCATGGGACAAAAGGCATGAGGATCAGGCTAATGCATAATCAAAAAAACTGCTCAATTCGCTAAAATTGCAGAACACAGCAAAAAAAACTCAAATTAAATTTTACTCCGCGAATTTAATCATACCCACATGTTAGAATTCATATGTAAACATTACTCAACATCTATAGAATGATTTTAACCCATTAAAACACATAATTACATAATTAAAATGTATAAATTTCACTGTTCTTTGTGTTCTTGAAGATTTTGAAGAAAACATAAAATTATAACACTACGAATTCGTTATAACACCGAATCCGTTCATTTAAGGTTTGGTCTCTTTATATCAACATGCATAATAAAATAAGAGTGGGAATTTATAAAAACATTTATGTTTGACATATTAAAATCATGTATAAGGGCCATATGGCCATAACCCTTACTCTGTAATTTTTTTGAAATAACAAGTCATCGTATTATGAAACTTATGATATGGAATCATATACAATATATATTAAACATGCTACTATGACATAAAATCACATATATGACCACATAGTCAATACACTTTCCAACCATAGAGAATTTTATAGAATTTGGAGAGCCATATTTTATAACACTAAATGACGTAGAAAAGAATTGGGTTAAAGGAATTACCCAAGCGTAGAATTAATAGAAGATGAATTCCTTCTCAGATGACTCTCACAATCCTCTTAACAATCTACTAATTCTCAACTTTTCTATATCTCTTTTGTTATGCTTTCTAGACTTAGGCAAATAATGAAGAAGAAGGAAGAAGACGTAAACTAAATAAGGACAATTGACGCGTTGGTGGTCAGTTACCCAGTCATGGGTTAACTACCCCCAACTCCCTTTAGGGCCATGTTTGGCTAGCATGCTAGGTTTCAAAACCCTTTATTTTAATAAAACCTTTTATCATATAGTTAAAAATAATGTCACACTCCTTATAAAATAAATCCCGTATTTTATTTAATTTACTTTAAATAAAATATAATAATTTCTCATAAATATATAATGTCAAATTATTAACTCTCTAATTAATAATTAAATTAATTAAAATACCAATAAGCTTTTTAAATATTTCTTTTAATACAATAAGCTCACATAATCACATACTTCGATAATAAAAATTCTCCACATTAATTTAATAAATGTAATACATATAATTAAATTAATCTACCATAATTGCATCAATTAATTATTTAATCTAATAGTTAAATCCTCGAAAATATTTATTTAATCTAATAAATATTAAAATTAATTTACAAAATTCTCGTTCGTCACATCTTTCCCCCCTTAAAAGGATTCTGTCCCCAGAATCACGACTCAATAAATTTTGACCCGTTACATTCTCCCCCCTACAAAGATTATATCCCCAGAATTGCTTACACATAATTAAGTAAATAAATGAGGGTAGTTCTTCATCATATTCTCTTCGAGTTCCCACGTAGCTTCTTCAGCGTTGTGGTTCCTCCAAATTACCTTAACAGAAGCTATTACTTTATTTTTGAGAACTTGTTCTTTTCTGTCGATAATTTGAACAGGAATTTCTTCTTAAGATAAGACTTTTTCAAAATGTAGGGGTTCGTATTCAATTACATGCTTGTAATCGGGTTTGTAGGGTCGTAAAACAGAAACATGGAAGACGTTATGGACATTCTCGAGTCTTTGGAGGTAGGTTACCTCGCATTTAACTTCTCCGATTCTTCTCAGTACTTCAAATGGTCCAATGAATCTTGGGCTCAATTTCCTTTTCTTTCCGAACCTGATCTTTCCCTTCCAGGGAGAGACCTTCAAGAAAATGTAACTACCTGATTCAAACTCGATATTTTTTTACGATGTGGATCAACGTATTTCTTCTGTCGATCTTGAGCCGCTACCAGTCGTGTTCAGATCACTTTGACTATTTCTGCTGTCTGCTGTACCAATTATGGCCCTAGCAATTGTCTCTCACCAACTTCATCCCAGTAAAGCAGAGTTCTGCATTTTCTGCCGTATAACGCTTCGTAAGGCGGCATACCAATACTAGCGTGGTAACTGTTGTTGTAACCGAACTCTATGAGCGGTAGATGATCATCCCAATTTCCTTTAAAGTCCATTATACAAGCTCTTAACATATCTTTTAATGTCTGAATTGTTCTTTCACTTTGTCCATCTGTTTGAGAGTGATATGTCGTACTCATTCGCAACTATGTACCCATACATTCTTGTAGACGTTTCTAGAAATTTGATGTGAAGCGCGGATCCCTATCGAAAATAATTGACACCGGCACTCCGTGTCTCGAAACAACTTCTTTTACATATAACCTTTCCAACTGATCTAAATTGAATCTGATTTTGATCGGAAGGAAGTGTCTTGATTTTGTCGATTGATTAACGATAACCCATATCACGTCATAGCCTTTCCGAGTCGCTTCAAGGCCAACCACGAAGTCCATTGTAATATGTTCCCATTTCCATTCTGGGATCTCTAACGGTTGTAGGAATCCACTCGGTCTCTGATGTTCTGCCTTCACTTTCTGATAGTTCAGACACTTAGCAACACATTCTGCAACATCACGTTTTAAATTCGGCCACCAGAAATGTTGTCGAAGATCTTGGTACATTTGGTACTACCAGTAATGAATCGAATATCGTGAACTATGAGCTTCGCTCAAAATGTCTTCCTTAATCTCTGCGATGTTGGTGGTACCCAAATTCTACTCTTGAATCTCAAGATTCCTTCCTTATCCAAATTGAATCTTTGTTCGGGTTCCTTCGTGATATCTTCTTTATCACCTTTTTACATTCTTCGTCCCAAGTCGAGCCTCCTTTACTTTATCTAGTAGAGTTGTACCGATTTCATCCGAAATAGCTTCTCATCAATCTCCATAGGATACTTCACTTCCAACTCCGGTTTCTCCATTTCGCAATTAGCTCCTCTGAAAGCGAAATAACATCATCAATTTCTCACGACTTTTCTACTTAAGGCGCCTAAGAACCACATTTTCTTTACCCAGGATGGTATAGAATCTCACAATCAGAATCCTTAATTAATTCCAACCATCTTCATTGACGCATATTCAAATCCTTCTGTGTGAAAATATATTTTAGACTTTTGTGGTCCGTATATATTTCACACTTCTCCCCGTAGAGATAGTGCCTCCAAATTTTCAAAGCAAAAACAACTGAAGCTAACTCCAAGTCATGGGTCGGATATCCCTTCTCGTAATCCTTTAATTGTTAGGATGCATACGCAATGACTTTGCCGTTTTGCATCAGCACACAGCCAAGTCCTTTATGCGATGCATCACTATAAACAACAAAATTTCCTGTATCGTCCGGAAGAGATAACACAGGTGCCGTACTCAACCTCTTCTTCAATTCTTGAAAACTTTCCTCACACTTACCCGTCCAAACAAATTTCACGACTTTTCGAAAGTTAAATTAAATTAACTGAGTTGCGATCTTGGAAAAGTCTTGTATGAACCTTCTATAATATCCTGCCAATCCAAGACAACTTCGTACTTTTGATGGCGTCCTCGGCTGATCCCAGTTAATCACGGCTTCGACTTTGGATGGATCAATCTATCGAAATTCCGTTTTATCGATCACGTGCCCAAGAAATTGTTGTTCAATCCAAAATTCGCATTTTGAAAACTTGGTATACAACTTTTCCCTTCTCAATACTTCCAATGTTAATCTCAAGTGCTCTTCATGTTCTTCTTTGGTTTTCGAATATACCAAAATGTCGTCTATAAATACCACTATGAACTTGTCTAAAAACGGCTTGAACACACCATTCATTAGTCCCATAAATGTTGCAGGAGCATTCGTAAGACCCAACGACATTACCAAAAATTCGTAGTGACCATATCGCGTTCTGAACGCTGTCTTCGGTACATCCTCTGGCCTCACCTTCAGTTGATGGAAACCGCTTCTCAAGTCTATCTTGGAAAAGTATCTTGCTCCCTTCAATTGATCAAACAGATCGTCGATCCTCGGTAATGGATATATGTTCTTAATCGTGACCTTTTTTAGTTCTCTGTAGTCAATGCAGAGCCGCATCGATCCGTCCTTCTTTTTCACAAATAACACCGGCGCTCCCCACGACGATACGCTTCTGCTTGAATGTACTTCTTGTCCAGTAATTCTTGTAGTTGTACCATTAATTCTGTCATCTCTACTGGTGCCATTCGGTATGGTGCCTTCGATATTGGAGCGGTTCCGGGCACCAGATCGATCACAAAATCTACCTCTCTATCCGGTGGAAGTCCTGGCAAATCGTCTGGAAATACGTCGACGAAGTCCCTTACAATCGGTATTTCTTCTACCTTCGGATTCTCTTTTCGACTGTCGACTATGTAAGCTAAGTATCCTATACAGCCTTGTCTTAATAACTTCCTGGCCTGCATCATCGTCAGACAACTCGATTGTCTAGGCGACTTGCTACCATAAAACACAACCTTTGACGGAGTCATAAGGTTAATACGCTTCTTTTGGCAATCAATTACAGTCCCATAATTGAATAACTAGTCCATTCCCAAAATAACGTCAAATTCCCCAAGTCGAATAGGGATAAGATCTACGTTCATGATATTACCCTTAATATCTAATCTACATTTCTTATACACGTACTTAACAGGGATTATCTCTTTATTCGCAATTTCTATGTTCACAGGATATTCCAACTCATCCTTAAGCATATCTAAACTATTAGCAAAGTCATCGGATATAAAGGAACAAGTAGCACCCGAATCAAATAAAACATAAACATTAATTTTATTGATCGAAATGATACCTGACACCACATCCCGAGATCGAATCGCATCCTGCCCGCGTATTGAAAGTCCTGGCGGTCGGTCAGTTTGTAGCGGTTGGTTCAGTTATAGTTAAGGCATTTCCATTATTGTTTCCTGGTTTCCCTCGATCCCGACCCTCCCGATCCCTTCTTAGGACAATCTCTTTCCAGATGGTCCTTTGAACCACAAGTAAAGCAAGCACCCTTCTTTGGGTTAGGACAATTAGGTGCTATGTGGCCTTCCTGACCACAATTGTAGCATACTCTTTTTCCTTTCATACAAACTCCCAGATGGGCTTTCCCGCAGGTCGGGCATGCTTCGATTCTTTTCTTTTGATTACCTTGCTGATTCCCCGATGATGAGTTGTCATTCCACCTCTTCTTCTGATTAAAATTTTCACCTCCTGTGCCACTTCCACTAGCCTTATTATTTACTTCACCTTCACTCTTCTTCTTCTTCTGATCTTGATTGTACTTGGTCACCGCATCGATTCCACCTTCAGAGAGGATGGCCTTTTCCAATACTCCAGCAAATGTGTTTATCTGAAACATTGATACTTTGCTGTACACCTAAGGTTTTAGTCCTTGCTCAAACCGTCTCACCTTCCTCTCATCCGTGTGAACTTGATACGGGGCGAACCTCGCTAACTCGTTGAATTTTGCCGCATAATCAGGTACGCTCATATTTCCCTGCTTCAATTCCAGAAATTGAACCTCCATCTGGTTCTGCGAGTTAGTTGGGAAGTAAATCTCGAAAAACATTTTCTTAAATCTCTCCCAAGTAATTACACCTTCACCTCCACGAACTTTGTTTGCTTACCACCAATAGCTAGCTTCAGACTTAGCATAAACGTTGCAAAAGCGGTCTTCTGGTCTTCTCTAACCCTAGCAACGTCAATAACCTTCTCCATTTCCATAACCCACGTTTGAGCCTCGATCGGGTTCATGGAACCTTTAAATTCTGGCGGTCCCACCGCCTTGAAATCTTTAAACGTAGTATTTGGTGGAGCTTGAGGTTGATTATTCATTGCTCTAGTCAGTAAGTTAACCAACTGCTGCACGGGATTAGCATTGGCATTATTGTTTTTATTTATTGACTCTTCCTGAGCTGGTTGACGTTGTTGTCTTCTTCTAGGCGGCATATTTCTGCTAAGAATAATATATGCTTATTAAATCTCTATTAAATTCTCTAAATAGTTAAGACTTAACTCAACAATTTAATATAATCATCTAACACATCATCTCAAACAACTTAATATATTTAATTCAAACTAAAAGTTTTACATCAAACGATAGCATAACTGCTATTTACATCCACCATCCTGAGATAAAGAATCCACAGGATTTAAATATTAAAATATTCCTTCGTTCATAAACATATCAGAATTTACATATAAAAACTAACTAAGTTTTTCACATAATTAAATAGATTATATCACTGTCTGTCAAGGTGCTGAATAGCCTTGCCACGCTCCTCTTCCATGATACGAGACATCGTCCTGCGATCCAAAGATGTACGATGGAAGTCCTTCAATCGGATGGGGTACCTCAAAACTCGATCCTGGGCCTCATCCATTGCATGATTAAGTGTAGAGTATGTCTCTCCAAGCTTTGCCTTCTTTGCACGACCATCCTCTTTTGTGAGATCAGCACGACGTGATTCTCTTACCCAGCCCTCCTCTGCTATGGCAAGCCTCTCTAAACTCTCTTTCAGATCCTTCTTCAACTTTTTTATCTTTGCGGTCTTATCTTCGGTTTGACCTTTGTCATGGACCAAATCCCATTCTACATTTCCCAGTCGTGAGTGAAGAGTTGAAATCTCCCTCTCCTTCTGCTTGAGAGTAATCTGCTGAATAATAGCTCGCTCAGTCAAATCCTGCACCTCATCTCATAACTCCACGTTACGGTCGTATAACATGTCGTACATCTCAGCATCGATGGAATGCTGTGGAAACTCCTCTTCTTCCTCTTCCTCATCAAATTCCTCCTCGGGATCTGCCTCAGTTCCTCCTCGGGATCTGCCTCTGTGTTCATGCTCTCGACCAACAACGGTGATTAATGGAGATGACTCCTCTATACCAATCGCTCCCTAAACGACATGAATGTCTCTCGGCTCCTCCTCAGAGGAGTCTTTGTGGAGGTACTCGTGGTTCTTCCTCCCCGCCGACTAGTTCCTCCAACGTCAGACATCCTGACAACAAAATTTTGAGTTTTAGTTACTAAGTCGTACTAGTGAGCACAAAATTTAACACATAAGCACATAAAGTCTTTTATTATCTTTAATGAATTACAAAAATTCATTTCCTAGAACTCGATAAGAGTTTTCCATCACTATGTTCTTTCTATAAGGCTACTACCTAAGGTTGTTCCCCACCTAAGGTTCATAACCTCACTTTGATACTAACTTGTGACACCCCCAAATGGGTACTTCAATTCCACAGAGATTTGGTGTTCATCGTCAAATATCATCTATCTATCTACCTATAATAAATGCAAACCATGCAATAGATAGAAATAAAATCTTCCCCTTAAGGGTTACAACATCCAAATAATAATAAAATCACAATTTAAACTAACCTTAAACATCTGTGCGGAAATATAAACAATAAGTCTTAAGTAACATCAATTCTAATTACATCACATAAATAATCAGTCTTCATTACTTGCTAAGCTTGCCCTTGCCTTTACTAGTGGAAGGTTCGTCTACTCTTTCGTTCTTAACTGCAATGTTATTATTACGCAAGAGTGAGCACGATTGCCCACAAGTATAACAATATAACAATGAATATTAACATGCGAGAGAAATAATAACTTCAGAAATAAAATGTAAGACCCCAACTTTTTAAATAAAGATTAAATTTTCTCGAAATATATTTTTGAATATTATGGTGTGGATTTGATATAATGTTATAGTTGTGGGTATTATTTACAAGTTTTGCAAAGTACGCAAGTTGTTATATAATATTCGATTGGCTCTGGGAATATTCGTTTTAGCGGGGAATATTCGCAAACGGCACAATCATCGGTGGACCCTACAACGGAATTATTGTTTGATTGAAAAAATGACAAAATACTTTATGAAAATAACGGCGGAAGTTTTACTGTTAATCTGCTGAAACACCCTTGTTAAAAGTATGCTTATTATCTGGTTCGTATAAAGATAGTAGCACCAGATTGATTATCGATTATTATGTGAGAAAGTCACTCGCTTATACTCAATTATTACTACAAATAATTGTTTGTCATCATCTCTCATATTATTGATTCAATTATTGTTACAATTATCATTTGCATAATATTTTATATTATTAAATCAATAATTGAGACGACAAAGTTATTCATATTATTATTTGTAATATCGACAATGTCTAGAAGTTCACAAGAGAGGTTTGGTCACCTAATTGCGCGCGCCAATAAGGAGAAATCCTTATCGAAAAGTCCCCTCTTTCCTGGGAACAACCTGGTTGTTAAATATTGTGAGTTATAATATTAATGATAAATAAGTTCATGTTGATTAAAGATTATATTGATAGTTCCATTGTGTTGGGATTGTTAGTGTTAGTGAAAATCGACATTTATTCCGATGATAATTGATGTCTGGGGGTTATATTGATAAATCGGGTAATTTATCGGATAAATGAGTAATTAATTGCTAATAATTCACATGCTTATATAACTATTTGTTCACATGTGTGTACTATTGAATCATATTCTTGTACTATTAGGGGAGTTGGTGCAAAATTGATAATACTTGCATGACTAAGTTAAAAATGGAGGTTTAGATGGAGGTACTATACTGTAATTCGTATTTTTCACATAATTATACTATTGATTCACATGATTGAACTATTGATTCACATTATTTACTATTAGGGGAGGTGGTGCAAGTTTGATAATACTTGCAGGACTAAATTAAAAATGAAAGAAAAGTTGGAGGTATTGTACTGTAATTTTTCGAGCCCCAAAACGTGGAATTATCGAAACTATATTTTTCTATAAATAGAAGCTCATTCTTCCTTCATTTCTCACCAATTCACAAAATCTTTAGAGCGTTTATTATAGAGAGAAATTATAGAAAGAAGAAGAGAAGTCTGCTACCTCACTATTCCAGTATCCAGTTTTTCTAAGGTAGGGAGTATTATTTCTTTCTTATCTATGAAGAGAACTTCTGTTATTCCATTCTTTATTATTTTGTTGGAATAACTCAGATCACGCTGCTACCCTATACTTGGTGAAATTCTTCATTATTCTATTCTTTATCATTCTCATTGGAATATCCTCATGCAAGGCGTTTCGCGACTGGGACACGGTTCCATTATTTATCATTCTCATTGGAACATCCTGCATGCATGCGTTCTCTACGCCGGACTGGTTCCGCCTCTTTATTATTCGTTAGAATATCATGTTCATATGCGCTTTACCGGACCGATTCCGCCTTTTATTATTTTGTTGGAATATCCTCGTCTGCATGCGCTTTACGCGGACTGATTCCGTTATTTATTATTCTCGTTGGAATAACTCCGCCTGTAAGGCGGTCTATCGCATGCCTGGTGATTTCTTTTGTTATTCCATTCCTTATTATACTCAGTTGGTTAAAGTTTTGACTTCTATACTCCATGAAATTAGTGGAATATCCTTGATATTTGTGCTTCATCCAGTATCTTTTCATGGAAATATTCTTCTGAGCATTCTTGAATTTTACTCTACAAAGCAGTATCATGTTGACAATTTGGACGTTATTAGTTCCTGGATAAATTAATTCTTGAACTTGTTTTATTGAATTCTTATATCATTGTTATCATCCTCATGTTTATATTTTGTTGAAAGTCATCTGTGGCCTATAGTGCATAGATGGACTTGGTATGATTATGACCAGGGATTATTCGGTGTAATCATGACCGTAATGTTACAAATGATGTGGAAAAAGTCATCATTGGCCCGTAGTGCATTGATGGATAGTTGTTGGCATGATCATGACCATTAATGAATACACAAATATTCTTGGCCCGTAGTGCATGGATAATTGTGGTCGTGATACTAAAGAATATCCTTGGCCACAGTGCAGGGGTGATTCGATGATGTGGATTATTTATTAAGATGAGTCCTAGCGATAAAAGTGATGAAAAACCTTCTAAATCATAAAAGATAGTAGATTTATTCTCTACTTGACTCTTTTAATGGATTGCTTGTTCTACTGTAGTTAAACTTGATGGTTGTTATATTGTATCAGTGTAACACTGTTGAAGGCTAACGATAATATATTCTGCATTATCTTAGTCATAATATTTCCTACTGGGCTAGTTGAGCTCACCCTTTTACTTTTATTGTTCTCTTGTGAAATGAGAAGAGAACGAAAGGACTAGTTAGGGAAATCGAGTGACGGACGAGATGATAGCATTAGTAGTCCTCACTATTCAAAGAAATAGTGGAAAATAAATGTAAGAATATTGAATTTGAGTTTGTATATTGTCTAGAGCGACAATATTTGTATTAAAACTCACGACTTATGTTTTGTCATACTTTACACTGACGCTTGTATAATTAAGTTGTATTTGTATTCGTACCATGTATTTGATGACTTCGTAATAGGTGATGTATACCTATTTTGGGGGCGCCACATGATTGGTATCAAAGCTTAGGATATGATCCTGCTAAGATGTGAGACTAGAACTAGGAGGGAGAGAGGGAATTCTTCGCTAGTATGACCCACCTAAGTTTATTTGGTATTTAATTGGTTGGTCAAAGTATATGGATAATATGTTGCATGTCAATTAACCCTTGTTTTGTGGCAGTATTTGAAAATGGCATCCGAGAATATTAAGAATAGCAATGGAGCACAAGAGACCGTTGAGTCTCCACAGATCAACAATCAGAATAATGTGCATCAAGAAGGCGATAATCCTCATGCAAACAACAACACTGACCAAATGATGAACGATGAAATGTTCAGAGGCTTTATGCAATTCATGCAACATCAGGCGAGAGCGGCTCCTGTCCAAAATGTAGGTGGAAACACCGAAACTCTCGGACGGTTACCGCTAAACAGTTCAAGGAGCTGGGACCACCGGAGTTTATTGGAGAGCCAAAACCACTTAAGGCTGAAGCATGGATAAGCAGATCACCATTATATTTGATGTCTTGGGATGCTCCGAGGAGCAAAAGGTTCCCTTCGCCACCTTCATGTTGCGTGAAGAGGCATATTATTGGTGGGAATCTATAAAACGTACCCAGCCTGACACACTCAAGATGTCTTGGGAGAAGTTCCAAGAGCTATTCAACTATAATTACTTTCCCGAAAGTATTCGTCACATGAAAGAGGTGGAGTTTATCAAGTTGGAGCAAAACAATATGACCGTGTCGCAATACGAGGCTAAATTTGCGGAGTTATCCCGGTTTGCATCCCATTTGGTCGATAATGAGGAACGAATGACGCGAATATTTTTAAGAGGTTTGAAACCGGAGATACGTCAATATCTTATTTCTCATAAACTGTGTTTGTATTCAGATGTTGTAAATAGGGCTCAGTTATTGGAGTGCGATAACGAGTCAACGCAACTAAGAGAAAGCAATCGGCAGAATGAAAATACAAGTGGTAACAGTCATCGAAACGGTGACAACAAGCATGGAGGGAATCAACATTCCAGAAATGGACATTTCAAGAAAAGGAGATTCAACAATGATGGAAAGACGTCAGCACCAGCACCCATTGTTAAGGAAGGAGAACGACCACCTATCATATGCTTCAAATGCGGAGGGGAGGGACACATCAGTCCAAACTGCGCGATGCCGTCCAAAGCATGTTATAATTGTGGAAGGGAAGGTCACTTAGCTCGATTTTGTCGTTCACCGAAGACAAGTTCAGCTAGGATGGAGGCATCAAAGGCCGTCCTAGAAAAGTCAAAGCCGGTAGTGCAAGGGAGAGCGTTTGTTGTGACCTCCCAGAAAGCAAGGAACCCGAACGAGGTTATCACGGGTAAGCTTATCATAAACTCTAGTGAAGTCTATACCTTATTTGATATCGGTTCTACCCATTCTTTTATTTCTCCTACTTGCGCTCAACGTTTAAATTTGACTCCAGAGAAATTAGACTTTGACTTATCTGTTGAAACTCCATTAGGAGAAACCTTCATTACATCCACTGTTCATAAGTCTTGTTTGATTCAAATCGGTAACCGCACGTTACCTATCGATCTTATCTCCTTAAAAATACTTGCATTTGACGTGATTCTAAGGATTGATTGGTTAACTACTCATCATACTAAAATTGATTGTTTTCGTAAGGTTATTAGTTTTCATATTCCTAATAAACCTATTATGCGAATTAAGGCGACCAAACCATTAAAATCAATCACGGTCATCCCAAGCCATAAAGCTATTCGTTTATTGAAAAACAGATGTCAAGCTTTCTTAGCTTATGTCACGGATTTAAACAAAAATACGTCAGATTTGAAGGACATTTCTATTGTTAATAAATTTCCGACGATTTCCCTGAAGAACTTCCTGCCTACCCCGTAGCGTGAAGTTGAATTTTGTATCGACCTTGAACCCGGTACAAAACCCATTTCCAAAGCCCCATATCGAATGGCTCCTATTGAACTTCAGGAGTTAAAGACCCAATTGCAGGAATTATTAGACATTGGTTTCATTCGTCCTAGTACATCTCCTTGGGGTGCTCCTGTTCTGTTCGTGAAAAAGAAAGATGGGAGTACGCGACTTTGTATTGATTATCGGGAGTTGAATCATGTCACCATCAAAAATAGGTACCCATTGCCACGTATTGATGACCTGTTTGATCAGTTACAAGGAGTACAATTTTTTTCAAAGATCGATCTACATTCTGGATATCATCAGCTGAAGGTTAAAACTGAGAATATTCCAAAAACTACCTTCAGAACTCGGTACGGGCATTATGAATTCTTAGTCATGTCTTTTGGATTGACTAATGCTCCTGCTGCCTTCATGGATATGATGAACCGAGTATTCAAGGAATATTTGTATCATTTTGTGGTTGTCTTTATTGATGACATCCTCATATATTCCAAAAGCCGTGAAGATCATGAGCAACACTTGAGGCTGATACTCCAAAAGCTTCGTGAAAACAAGTTATATGCCAAGTTAAAGAAATATGAGTTCTGGCTTGAGGAAGGTGCATTCCTTGGGCACGTGATATCAAGTTATTGAATATCTGTTGACTAAGCAAAGATTGAAGCTATTCAAAGCTGGCAGCAACCTAAATCAGTGACCGAAGTATGTAGCTTTCTCGGATTAGCTGGTTATTATCGAAGATTCGTGGAAGGATTTTCTCAAATCGCTACTCCATTAACTCAGCTAACTCAAAAAGATACAAAGTTCGGTTAGAGCGAGGAATGTGAGAAGAGTTTTCAAGAACTCATGAGTAGACTCATTTCAGCACCTGTTCTGACAATACCATCTAGCTTGGAGGGATTTGTCATCTACAGTGATGCTTCAGGCAAAGGGTTAGGATGTGTTCTCATGCAACATGGGAAAGTCATAGCCTATGCCTCACGACAACTCAAAGAATATGAGAGGAATTACCCTACTCATGATCTAGAGTTGGCAGTTGTCGTTTTTGCGCTTAAGATTTGGAGGCATTACTTGTATGGAGAGAAGGTGAAGATCTACACGGATCATAAAAGCCTTAAATATTTCTTCACCCAAAAGGAACTCAACATGCGACAACGACGTTGGCTTAAACTATTGAAAGATTATGATAATACCATCCAATACCATCCTGGAAAAGCGAACGTGGTAGCTGACGCACTGAGTAGAAGATCATATGCGGGTACGAGTGCAATATTGTAAATGCAAAGGTCCATTTTGTATGACTTGCAAAGGATGGAGTTAGAGATAAAGACTCCAGGGACCCACATGATGATGGAAAACATACGAGTAGAACCGACTTTAATCGATAAAGTTAAAGCTGCTCAAGCTACAGACTTGGAGCTAATGCGTATGAAGAAGAAAGTGCAAGAAGGTGCTATGCCGGAAGCAATAATCGATGAGGAAGGAATACTTCGAGTCAACTCCAGACTTTGTGTTCCTAACAACCCTGATTTAAAGTATAAAATCATGATGGAGGCGTACAACACACCGTTTGCAATCCATCCTGGGAGTTCCAAAATGTATCGTGATCTTTGACATACATTTTGGTGGAGCAATATGAAGAGAGAGAGATAGCAGAGTTTATCTCAAGGTGTTTAACTTGTCAACGAGTCAAGGCGGAGCATCAAGTACCAAAAGGTCCATTGCAACCACTTGAAATTCCAGAATGGAAGTGGGAACATATTACTATGGATTTCGTTACTGGTCTTCCCAAGGTTTCTCAAGGCATAGATGCAATTTGGGTCATTGTTGATAGATTGACCAAGTCTGCTCATTTTCTATCTATACGAGAAACTTATACACTTGAACGTCTTGCTCGTATGTACATAAACGAGATTACAAGACTGCATGGTATGCCAGTATCCATAGTTTCTGATCGAGACCAAAGATTCACTTCAAGATTTTGGGTTAGTTTATAAAAAGCTATGGGCACGGATTTACGATTTAGCTCGGCATATCATCCTCAGACGGACGGGCAGTCGGAGAGGACCATTCAAACTCTTGAAGATCTATTAAGATTCTGTGTCCTTGACGTCAAGGGAAGTTGGGACAAGTTCTTACCATGGGTGGAGTTTTCCTACAACAACAATTATCAAGCAAGTATTGGCATGGCTCCATTTGAGGCGTTATATGGAAGAAAGTGTCGTTCTCCAGTATGCTGGCATGAGGTGGGTGAAGAAACGTTTTTGGGACCGGAGTTGGTACGTATGACTACGGAAAAGATTCAAACGATCCGACAACGTATAAAAACCTCACAAGATCGACAAAAGAGTTATGCTGATCTTCATCGAAAGGACGTGGAATTCGATATTGGAGATCATGTGTTGTTACGTGTTGCTCCATGGAAGGGAGTTACGAGATTTGGAAAGAGAGGGAAGCTCAACCCTCGATTCATTGGCCCATTTTTAATCCTCGATCGAGTAGAAACTGTGGCGTATAGACTCGCTTTACCGCCAAGTATGTCTTGTGTTCATAACATTTTTCACATATCTATGTTACGTAAATATGTGAAAGACCCGACCACATTATTGAATTAGAACCAGACGAGATAGAGGAAGATATAACATATGAAGAGTTACCTGTTAAAATTTTGGACAAAAAGGATCATATTCTACGCTCCAAGGTTATACCTCAAGTCAAAGTTTTGTGGAAAAACCACGATGTTGAGGAAATGACTTGGGAATTAGAATCCGAAATGAAATTAAGGTATCCTCACCTCTTCGACATACCAGGTACGCACCCTAATTTCGAGGACGATATTCCATAAGAAGGGGAGGTTGTAAGACCCCAACTTTTTAAATAAAGATTAAATTTTCTCAAAATATATTTTTGAATATTATGGTGTGGATTTGATATAATGTTATAGTTGTGGGTATTATTTACAAGTTTTGCAAAGTACGCAAGTTGTTATATAATATTCGATTGACTGGGAATATTCGCTTAGCGCAGGAATATTCGCATAACCAAGACAATCATTGGTGGACCCTTATTAACGGAATTATTGTCGGATTGAGAAAACGACAAAAATACTTTATGAAAATAACGGCGAAAGTTTTACCGTTAACTGTTGAAACACCCGGTGTTAAAAGTACAGTTATATGCGTGGTTGCATAGTAGCACACGATATTGATTATTGATGCTTATGTGAGAAGTCACTCAGTTATACTCAATTATTGCTACAGTAATTGCAGCATCATATCTCTCATATTATTGATTCAATTATTGTTACAGTATCATTTGCATAATATTTTATATTACTAAATCAATAATTGAGACGAAAAAGTTATTCATATTATTATTTGTAATATTGACAATGTCTAGAAGTTCTGTCAAGGAGAGGTTTGGTCACCTAATTGCGCCAATAAGGAGAAATCCTTATCGGAAAGCCCCATCTTTCCAGGGAACGACCTGGTTATTAAATATTGTGAGTTATAATATTAATGATGAATAAGTTCGTGTTGATTAAAGATGATATTGATAGTTCCATTGTGTTGATATTATTAGTGTTAGTGGAAATCGACATCTATTCCGATGATAATTGATGTCTGGGGGTTATATTGATAAATCAGGTAATTTATCGGATAAATGAGCAATTAATTGCTACTAATTCACAAGCTTATATAACTATTTGTTCACATTTGTGTACTATTGAATCACATTCTTGTACTATTAGGGGAATTAGTGCAAAATTGATAATACTTGCATAACTAAGTTAAAAATGGAGGTATAGATGGAGGTACTATACTGTAATTCGTATTTTTCACATGATTATACTATTGATTCACAGGATTGAACAATTGATTCACATTATTTACTATTAGGGGAGGTGGTGCAAGTTTGATAATACTTGCAGGACTAAATTAAAAATGAAAGAAAAGTTAGAGGTATTGTACTGTAATTTTTTGAGCCCCAAAATGTGCAATTATCGAAACTATATTTTCCTATAAACTGAAGCTCATTCTTCCTTCATTTCTCACCAATTCACAAAAGCTTTAGAGCGATTATTACGCCGGACCTGATTTCGTCTTTATTATTTTGTTGGAATATCCTGTCTGTGCGTTTTACGCCGGACCTGATTCCGTTATTTATTATTCTGTTGGAATAACCTACCTGTGCGGTCTATCGCATGCCTGGTGATTTCTTTTGTTATTCCATTCTTTATTATACTCAGTTGGTTAAAGTTTTTACTTCTATACTCCATGAAATTAGTGGAA
The DNA here is from genome assembly GCA_020205605.1 of Panax ginseng. Lineage (NCBI taxonomy): Eukaryota > Viridiplantae > Streptophyta > Magnoliopsida > Apiales > Araliaceae > Panax > Panax ginseng. Next base: position 75,827,742 of record CM035136.1, read on the forward strand.
TATCCTTGATATTTGTGCTTCATCCAGTATCTTTAAATGGAAATATTCTTCTGAGCATTCTTGAATTTTACTCTACAAAGCAGTATCATGTTGACAATTTGGACGTTATTAGTTCCTGGATAAATTAATTCTTGAACTTTTTTTATTGAATTCTTATATCATTGTCATCATCCTCATGTTTATATTTTGTTGAAAGTCATCTGTGGCCTATAGTGAATAGATGTTTTGGTATGATTATGACCAGGGATTATTCGGTGTAATCATGACCGTAATGTTACAAATGATGTGGAAAAAGTCCTCATTGGCCCGTAGTGCATTGATGGACAATTGTTGGCATGATCGTGACCATTAATGAATACACAAATATTCTTGGCCTGTAGTGCATGGATAATTGTGGTCGTGATACTAAAGAATATCTTTGGCCGTAGTGCAAGGGTGATTCGATGATGTGGATTATTTATTGTCGAGTCCCAAATGATAAAAGTGATCAAAACCTTCTAAATCATAAAAGATAGTAGATTTTATTCTCTACTTGACTCTTTTAATTGATTGCTTGTTCCGCTGCAGTTAAACTTGATGGTTGTTATATTGTATCAGTTTAACACTGTTGAAGGCTAACGATAATATATTCTGCATTATCTTAGTCATAATTGTGACGCCCCCAAAATTAGGTATACATCACCCATCTTGAGTCGCCAGATACATGGTACAGAATTCAAATACAACTTAATAATACAACTGTCGTGTACAATACGACAAAACATAAACTGTGAGTTTGAATACAAATATTTTCTACTAGAGAATATACAAACTCAAAAGGAGTCCTCATTACAATTATTATCACACTATTTCACGAGAATAGTGAGGACTACTAATGCACCATCTAGGACCATCACTCCGTTCCCCGACTCGTCCCGGCTATATTCTCATTTCAAGAGAACGGTGAAAAAAAGGGTGAGCTCAACTAGCCCAATGAAGAAATATTATGACTAAGATAATGCGTAATAAATTATCATTAGCCTTTCAAATAAAGTTAAACCGATACAATATAACAAACATCAAGTTTAACTGCAATGAACAAGCAATCTATTAAAAGAGTCAAGTAGAGAATAAAATCTACTATCTTTTATGATTTAAAAGGTTTTTCATCACTTTTATCACCGAACTCAAACAATAAATAATCCACATCATCGAATCACCCCCGCACTACTACTACCAATAATATTCTTTAAGTATCACGACCATGAATTATCCATGCACTACGGCTAAAGATAATCATGTTTTCATCAACTGGTCCCCGATCATGCCATAAAACAATTCATCTTTGCACCCTTGGTCAAGAGAATCCATAGCCATAATCATACCAAAATCGTCCATCAATGCCCTACGGGCCAATGAGGACTTTTTCCACATCATTTGTAACATTACAGTCATGATTACACCGAATAATCCCTGGTCATAATCATACCAAGTCCATCTATGCACTACATGCCACAGATGACTTTCAACAAAATATAAGCATGAGGATGATGACAATGATATAAGAATTCAATAAAACAAGTTCAAAAATTAATTTATCCAGGAACTAATAACGTCCAAATTGTCAACATGATACTGCTTTGTAGAGTACAATTCAAGAATGCTCAGAAGAATATTTCCATGAAAAGATACTGGATGAAGCGCAAATATTAAGGATATTCCACTAATTTCATAGAGTATGGAAGTCAAAGTTTTAACCAACTGAGTATAATAAAGAATGGAATAACAAAAGAAATCGCCATGCATGCGGTATTGTGATAGACAAAGTTATTCCAATGTAATAATAATTAATCTAACCAGTCATGCGTAAAGCATAGATGTGATGTTCCAAATGTAATAATAAAGAACTAATAATAACAGTAAATCACCATGCATGTGGTATTAGACAGACGTGTTATTCCAACAGTATACCAATAAAGACGGAACCATGTCCTACATAAAATGCACAAACATGATATTCCAATGTAATAATAAAAAGACTTTAAACCAGTCCCACAGAAAATGCATGCATGTGATATTCCAAATGTAAATAATAATCAAGATTTTAACCAGTCCATCAGAAAACGCATGCATGATATTCCAAATGTAATAATAATAAAGATGGAATAATAGAAGAATGTCACCAAGTATAGGGTAGCCACAGATAATCGGGTTATTCCAAAGAGAATAATAAAGAATTGAATAACAGAAGTTCTCTTCATGAATACAAAAGAAATAATAACCCTTACGGGTACAACAAATAATATTCCCTACCTTTGAAAGAAGAGTACTTCGACTAGTAGGTCAAGGATATACTCGAAGAAAACTTGCACTACGCTCAAAGCTTTCTTAAACTCTAAAGAAATACGCTCAAGATTATAGAAGAAGAACTCTCTCTATAGTTTCTCTCTCTAGAGTTTTAATGAATTTGTAAGAAATAATGAAGGAATGAGCTTCTATTTATAGAAGAGTGGACTGCATAGTAACTAACTCATGAACGGTCCACATTGATTTACTTTTAATCGGACGGTCCATATTTAAAGCAAAATCTTTTAAATAAAATATAATATATTCTATTTATAATCTAATAAAACGAATAACTTTATAAAAGTATTCTGTTTTATATAAAAATATTTTACTATGCAAAACACTATGCAGACACTATGCAACACTATACATAATAAAATATAATATATTCTATTTATAGAATAACTTTATAAAAGTATTCTGTTTTATATAAAAAGATTTTACTATGCAAAACACTATGCATAATAGAATATAATATATTCTATTTATAGAATAACTTTATAAAAGTATTCTGTTTTATATAAAAAGATTTTACTATTAAAACTTTAAACCAACGATCCATATTGATTTACTATTATAATTTCAACCAACGGTCTGAAAAATTAGCACATCTCTTCATGGAATAATATTGTACCCAAAAATAATTTGGACCGAAAAGAAAAATATTTTTCGGGTGAATAGTACCCCGTGAATAGTACTTCGGGAATAGTACCCTGTGAATAGTACCCCGACACAAAAAGTGTCCCAAATACCCGAGTGAACAATACTAGAGTGAATAGTAATCGAGTGAATAGTAACTCGTGAATAGTACTCCGACACAAAAAATATCCCAAATACCCGAGTGAATAATATTCGGGTGAATAGTAATTTAGGTGAATAGTAACTCGTGAATAGTAACTTGTGAATAGTAACTTGTGAATAGTACTCCGACACAAAAAGTGCACCAAATACTCGAGTGAACAATACTAGAGTAAATAGTAACTGGGTATTTTATGACAACTTGTCTACTTTGAAAAATTTTCACATATCACCCTTAACTTTAAACTTTTATCAATTTAACTATTTACCAAAATAGAAAAATTGAATACTTTTATTTTATAAAATTCGGGGTCTCACAATAATATTTCCTACTGGACTAGTTGAGCTCACCCTTTTACTTTTATTGTTCTCTTCAGGAAATGAGAACGTGCAGGGGACTAGTCTGTCGAACCGGAGTGACTTACGGATGATAGCATTAGTAGTCCTCACTATTCAAAGAAATAGTGGAAAATAAATGTAATAATATTGAATTTGAGTTTGTATATTGTCTAGACGACAATATTTGTATTAAAACTCACAGCTTATGTTTTGTCATACTTTACACGACAGTTGTATAATTAAGTTGTATTTGTATTCTGTACCATGTATTTGACGACTCAGAATAGGTGATGTATACCTATTTTGGGGGCGTCACATAAAAGCTCAACTTTTGAATCAAGAATGAATAACAAGAATCAAAAGATTTCTGAGGGTCATAAGACCTTGAACTATGTCCTAGGTTATCAAGGGTTATACTTGAAACCTTTAATGACTATAAGACTATGGACCTTTTACTCGTGACTTTTGGGGGATCACCCTTAGTACAATCATCATGGCACAATATCTTAACGCTAACGATAAGTAAATCCTTTGCGGGGTTGTTCATCTCGGTTTGACATTCGAGTCCGCACTAAAGGAAGTTTGGTTTGGATAATTTAATAAGGGTTCGAAATTTAGAACGTTCATCAACTATGGACTAGTCGAATCAATAAGGTTCAATAGTCTAACAAGGTTCAACAATAATGATATTCAAATTGAATAATAATCTCAAGAAGTATACAATAGAACAAATATTGTATAACAATTTCATATTTTGAAAGGATAATAAATCTTTAATATAACAATTCAAACTTGAATAATAGTAATGATAATTTACTCGAGGTAACTAATAAACTTGAACAATAATGACAAGTAGGGTTAGGAAACTTGCCTCGTGCGTAGATTACACTTTAATTAAACTCGTTCTTTGATTTAAATCCTACATATCATTTACATTCACAACTCTAGTTAATTATAATATAATTAACCATCATAAATTCATTCATTTATCTAAACTTTGGTTATGACTATACTTAGTCAAATATCACACTTATTGTCACATAATAACACTTCATGAATAATAAGCTACTTATGTATTTCATAATTCAATCCACATGAAATTATGTTATTTTCATGTTAAGTATCTATTTTAATATCTCATTATACTTCTAACATATCTCTATGTTCTTTAAATCAAGTTGCTATCACATTGTTAAACTTAAGCATTTAAAAATATTTCATTTCTGGACATTCTCAAAAAGTATTGGCCATGTATTTATACTTTTTTATATCTTGGTCTTCATGACTACATTACTACAAACTTGGACTTTGAGACTTCGTGTCATGTAAGTGATGCTTGATTAGAATGTAAAAACAAAAAAACTGCTCAGAATTAATGAAAATTGTAGAACACAGCAAAAAAAAACTCCAATTAAATTTTACTACACAAATTTAATCATACCCACATGATAGAATTCGTATGTAAACATTACTCAACATCTATAGAATGATTTTAACCCATTAAAACACATAATTACATAATTAAAATGTATAAATTTCACTGTTCTTTGTGTTCTTGAAGATTTTGAACAAAACATAAAATTTTAACACTACGGATTCGTTATAACACCGAATCCGTTCATTTAAGGTTTGGCCTCTTCGTATCAACATGCATAATCAAATAAGAGTGGGAATTTTATAAAAACATTTATGTTTGACATATTAAAATCACGTATAAGGGCCATATGGCCATAACCCATACTCTGTAATTTTTTTGAAATAACAAGTCATCGTATTATGAAACTTATGATATGAAATCATATACAATATATATTAAACATGCTACTATGACATAAAATCACGTATATGACCACATAGTCAATACACTTTCCAACTATAGAGAATTTTACAGAATTTGGAGAGCCATATTTTATAACACTAAATGACGTAGAAAAGAATTGGGTTAAAGGAATTACCCAAGCGTAGAATTAATAGAAGATGAATTCCTTCCCAGATGAGTCTCACAATCCTCTTAACAATCTCTGAATTCTCAACTTTTTCTCTGTATCTCTCTTTGTTATGCTTTCTAGACTTAGGCAAATAATGAAGAAGAAGGAAGAAGACGTAAACTAAATAAGGACAACTGACGCGTTGGTGGTCAGTTACCCAGTCATGGGTTAACTGCCCCCAACTCCCTTTAGGGCCATGTTTGGCTAGCATGCTAGGTTTCAAAACCCTTTATTTTAATAAAACCTTTTATCATATAGTTAAAAATAATGTCACACTCCTTATAAAATAAATCCCATATTTTATTTAATTTACTTTAAATAAAATATAATAATTTCTCATAAATAAATAATGTCAAATTATTAACTCTCTAATTAAAATACCAATAGGCTTATTAAATATTTCTTTTAATACAATAAGCTCACATAATCACATACTTGATAATAAAATTCTCCACATTAATTTAATAAATGTAATACATATAATTTAATTAATATACCACAATTGCATCAATTAATTATTTAATCTAATAATTAAATCCTCAAAAATATTTATTTAATCCAATAAATATTAAAATTAATTTACAAAATTCTCGTTCGTCACATACATGGTGAAATTCTTCTGTTATTCCATTCTTTATTATTACATTGGAATAACTTTTGTATGTAATTGATCTATTGCATGCCCGGTGAATTCATTGTTATTCCATTCTTTATTATTCTATTGGAATATCTTGTCTGTGCGGATTACGTATGACCTGGTTCAATTCTTTATTATTCTGTTGGAATATCCTGTTTGTGCGGATTATGCATGACCTGGTTCCATTCTTTATTATTCTGTTTGAATAACCTGTCTGTGCGGATTACGTACGCCTGGTGAATTCTTCTGTTATTCCATTCTTTATTATTCTGTTGGAATAACATGTCTATGTGGATTACCGCATGCATAGTGAATGATCCTTTGTATTCATTCTTTATTAAATTGTGGAAATGATCTTTCTACGTGGATTACCGCATGGCGGGCAAAAATCCATTTGCAGTTTCATATATTCTATTATACTCAGTTGGTTAAAGTTTTGGCTTTTATACTTCATGAAATTAGTGGAATATCCTTGATATTTGCGCTTCATCCAGTATCTTTTCATGAAAAAAATTCTTCTGAGCATTCTTGAATTTTACTCCACAAAGAAATATCATGTTGACAATTTGGACGTTATTGATTTCTGGATAAATTTAAATTATAAATCTTTAAAATTTATCCTTGAACTTGTCTTATTGAATTATTATGGCATTGCCATCATCCTCATGCTTATATTGTGATTAAAGTCATCTTTGGCTTACGTGCATAGATGGACTTGGTATGATTATGACCAGGGTTTATTTGGTGTAATCATGACCGTAATGTGACGAATGATGTGGTAAAAGTCCTCATGGGCCTGTAGTTCATTGATGGACAGTTGTTGGTATAATTATGACCAGGGATAATTCGGTATAATCATGACCATTGATGATTACATGAATATCATTGGCCATGATGCAGGGATGATTCGATTTTATTTATTAAGCTGAGTCTCAACGATAAAGTTGATGAAAAACTTTTTAAATCATAAAAGATAGTAGATTTTATGCTCTACTTGACTCTTCTAATGGATTCCTTGTTCCGCTGCAGTTAAACTTGTTGTCTATTATATTCTATTAGTTTAACATTATTGAAGGCTAATGATAATTTATTCTGCATTATCTTAGTCATAATATTTCTTACTGGGCTAGTTGAGCTCACCCTTTCTTTCACTGTTCTCTTCAGGAAATGAGAACGTAGCCGGGACTAGTCAGGGAACGGAGTGACGGTCCAGATGATAGCATTAGTAATCCTCATAATTCTGTTAAATAATGTGACAATAAATATAATAAGGACTCCATTGAGTGTGGATATTGTCTAGATGACAATATTCTTATTAAAACTTTTAGATTATGTTTTGTCGTATTTTACACGACTGTTGTATAATTAAGTTGTATTTAAATTTTGTACCATGTATTTGGCGACTCAAGATGTGTGATGTATACCTGTTTTGGGGGCGTCACAAGCAAGTTGTCATAAAATATTTGTTTGGTCGGGGAATATTCGTTTTATCAGGGAATATTTGTATGACGGCACAATTATTAGTGGACCCCACAACAGAATTACTGTCAAATTTAGAAAGTGACAGAAATAACCTTTTTATAAAAATAACGATAAAACTTTTATCGTTAACTGTTGAAATACCCGGTGATAAAAGTACAGTAATACGCGTGGTTGCATAGTAGCACGCGGTATTGTATAATATCTTTGATTATAAATTCTTACGTGAGAAGTCACTCAGTTCATTTAACAATTTCCACAGTAGTTGCTGCATAGTATCTTATATTATTGATTCAATTATTGTAACAGTATCATCTACATAATATTTTATATTATTAAATCAATAATTGAGACAACACAATTATTCATATTATTATTTGCATTATTGACAATGTCTAGAAAGTTCTGTCAAGGAAAGGGGTTAGGTCATCTAATTGCGCGCTAATAAGGAAAAGTCCTTATCGGAAAGCCCCCTCTTTCCTAGGAATGATCTAGTTGTTAATATTGTGAGTTATAATATTAATGATGAATGATTAAAAATGTATTTAGTGAAGTCAAGTGATTTGTAATAAATAGAGGAGGGGGGTTTTTATAAAGTATTTGTTGTAAGTTTGGCTTATTACATGGACTCCCACTTACTCATTTTTCAAAATCACTGATAGAAAGTTATCTCAATTTTTGTTTTATTATTATTATTATTATAATAGTAATAAAACAGAAATTTTTTTATATAAAACAGAATACTTTTTATATTATATATAAAGTTATTCATTTTATTAGATTATAAACATAATATATTATATTTTATATAAAGTTTTGTTTTATTAGAATATTTTATTGCACGGTAATGATTAGTAAAAATAAGAAAAATCACGTGAACTCGCCGGCTGTGCCAGTGATTTTTTTTCCTTTACAGTCCGTGATTATTTTCTTAAATAGTATCTTGCTATTCTCCTATAAATAAGATGCTTAGTTTAGATATGAAAATCACACCAGAATAAGAGAATTCTTCTTCTATAATATTGAGTGTATTTCTTTTAAGTTTAAGGAAACTTTGAGTGTAGCAAATAGTGCAAGTTTTCTTCAAGGATATCCCCGCTATACCAATCAGATTACTCTCCTTCTAAGGTAAGGGATATTATTTTCTTTCAATATTCGTAAGAAATATTATTTTCTTCCATACTCTATAGTATATAAGTAATATTATTTCATTTCATAATCCTAAATCTACACTTATTTTGATAAGTATTGCTTCTATACTCCTTGAAACTAGTAGAATGTCCTTGAATTTTGCGCTTCATCTAGTATCGTTTCACGAAAATATTTTTATAAATTTTCTTGTTAAATTTTAAGCTTTTCATGCCGGAGTACTATTCATGGGTACTATTTATACATACGGCACTATTTCATATATACGGTACTATTCATATATATGGTACTATTCATACGGTACTATTCATGGGGTACTAGTCACGACAAAAATTGATTTCTTTTCTGTCCAAATTATTTTTGATACATGAATATCCTTCTTGAATTTTACTCAACAAATTAGTTATCATGTTGACAATTTGGACATTCTTAAACTCTGAATAAATTGAATTATAAATCTTTAATATTTATCCTTAATCTCACTTGATTGAATTCTTATATCATTGTCATCATCCTCATGCTTATATTGTGATGAAAGTCATCTTTCGCTCGTAGTACATAGATGGACTATTGATTTTTATGATTATGACTATGTATCGGTATAATGATGACCTGTAATGTTACAAATGATGTGGTAAAAGTCCTCATTGGCCCGTAGTACATTGATGGACAATTGTTGGCATTATCATGACCACTGGTGATAATAACAAATATCATTGGCCCGTAGTGCATGGATAATTCCTGGATGTGATACTAACGAATATCCTTGGTTCGTAGTGCATGGATAATTCGGTTATGTGGATTATTTATTGAGATGTGTTACAGAGATAAAATATTGATGTCGAACTTTTAAATCATAGAAGATAGTAGACATCCTGCTCTACTTGACTCTTCTAAGGGATTGCTTGTTCCGCTGCAGTTAAACTTGTTGTCTATTGTATTCTATTAGTTTTTACACTGTTGGAGGCTAAGGATAATTTATTCTACATTATCTTAGTCATAATATTCTTTACTGGACTAGTTGAGCTCACCCTTTTCTTTCATTGTTCTCTTCAGGAAATGAGAATATAGTTGGGACTAGTCGGAGAATGGAGTGATGGTCCAAGATGGTGGCTATATAAGTCCTCACTATTTTATAAAATAGTGTGATAATAATTGTAATGAGGACTCCATTTGAGTTTGGATATTGCTTACGAGACAATATTCATGTTAAAACTCTCAGCTTATATTTTGTCGTATTTTACATGACAATTGATAATTGTATAAATTTTGTTTGTATTTAAATTATGTACCATGTATTTGGTGACTCAGAATGGGTTGTGTATACCTATTTTGGGGGCGTCACAGTTAGGGTTTTCTAAATACAGATTAGGGTTTCTAATCTACCATTAGGATTTACTAAGGTTATACCTTATCTGATCAACATTTGATCATTAATCTCATACTGTACAAACATATAATCATATATACAATTATAATAATTGTATTAACTATCAAATCCCTATCCGTAATTAGGGTTATGGTTTTCATCAGTCGCTCAACATAACTTCACTCATATTACTTAGTCAATAACCAATTTGACTATCTTGCTACACTTAAATCACAGATGCTCAACATAATACTGATAATCAATACTTATATTAATATTAAAAAAAAATTATTCGTAAAAATAGAATTGTTTTAAATTCAGGGTCCTGACATTCTCCCCTCCTTATAAGGATTTCCTCCCCGGAATCACGATTTCCTTATATTCAAATTATGTTTATTACTTCATCTATTCTTTCTTATCCCAATTTAGAGCGGAAAATACGAAACCTTTAAGGTTTACCATAGACCCTATGATCATACTTACATTCTAATATCTTTTAAAATTGTATCATCAATTCCTTTTTATATACACAATACTAATTTGTGACTCACATATATTAACCTATGACTTGGGTCCATAAATGGAAACATCTCATAGCTATATCTACCCAATACTACACGTAATTATATTACTGAGCGAAATCCTTACATGTCACCACCTCCTGTGCAGCCACTGTTGTGACGCCCCCAAAATAGGTATATATCACCCATTCTGAGTCGCCAAATACATGGTACATAAATCAAATACAAACTTCTTTTATACAATACGACAACATCGTAGCTTAGAGTTTTTACACGAATATTGTCCCATAGACAGTATTCAAACTCAAACGAAGTCGTCATTAAATTTATTATCACACTATTTCATAAAATAGTGAGGACTACTATAGCCACCATCTCGGGGCCGTCACTCTCGTTCTCCGACTAGTCCCATTCGTTCTCATTTCAAGAGAACAATGAAAGCGTAAGGGTGAGCTCAACTATCCCAAAGAAAAATATTATGACTAAGATAATGCAAGAATAAATTATTGTTAGCCTTCAACAGGTTAAACTGATAAAATATAATAAACATCAAGTTTAACCTGCAGCGAACAAGCAATCCATTAGAAGAGTCAAGTAGAGCATGATATCTACTATCTTCTATGATTTAAAAAGTTTATCATCAATTTTATCGCTGAGACTCAACTTAATAAATAAACCACATCATCGAATCATCCCTACACTACAGGCCAAGGATATTCATATAATCATCAATGGTCATGATTATACCGAATAATCTCTGGTCATAATCATACCAACAATTGTACATCAATGCAGTACATGCCAATGAGAATTTTTACCACATCATTTGTAACATTACGGTCATGATTATACGGAATAATCTCTGGTCATAATCATACCAATCAATAGTACATCTATGCACGTAAGCCACATATGACTTTTGTCACAATATAAGCATGAGGATGATGACAATGATATAAGAATTCAATTAAAAGAAAGTAAAGGATAAATTTTTAAAGATTTATAACTTAATTTATCCATAATTCAATAATGTTCAAATTGTCAACATGATACTTCTTTGTGGAGTAAAATTCAAGAATAATATTCATGTATCAAAAATAACTTGGACATAAAAGAAATATATTTTTTGGGTGCATAGTACCCCGTGAATAGTATCATGTGAATAGTACTTCGAGAATAGTACCTCGTGAATAGTACCCCGGTATGAAAAGTACACCAAATACCCGAGTGAATAATATTCTAGTAAATAATAACCGGGTGAATAGTAACCCGTGAATAGTAACTCGTGAATAGTATTCCCAAGCACGAAAAAGTGTCCCGATACTTCGAGTGAATAATATTTGAGTGAATAGTAACGGTGAATAGTAACTTAGTAAATAGTAACTCATGAATATTACTCCATTAATAGTACTCATAAAAGGAAAATACAAAAGAAAACAATATTCCATGACGAGTACAAAAGAAATGATATCTCATACGAGTATGATAGAATATAAGAAACTACAAATGGATTTTCACCCGCCATGTGGTAATCCACGTAGACAGATCACTTCCAAAATTTAATAAAGAATGAATATGAAGGGTCATTCACCATGCATGCGGTAGTCCACGTAGACAGGTTATTCCAACAGAATAATAAAGAATGGAATAATAGAAGAATTTCACCATGCATACGGTAGTCCGCATAGATAGGTTATTCCAACAGAATAATAAAGAATGGAATAACAGAAGAATTTCACCATGCATATGGTAGTCCGCGTATACAGGTTATTCTAACAGAATAATAAAGAATGGAATAACAAAAGAATTTCACCATGCATGCGGTAGTCCACGTAGACAGGTTATTCTAATGGAATAATAAAGAATGGAATAACAACCCTTACGAGTCACTATAAAAAAATGGGCCTTTAGCAACGATTTTTCGGGCAACGACTTTATAAGTTGTTGCTAAAAGTATATGTTTAGCAACGAAATTTGTCCTTTGTTGCAGATTGTGTCAGGCTTTCACTTTTTGCAACAAAATTCATAAGTCGTTGCAAATTTTCGTTGCTAATTAATTGGTGGGAGAAAAGTTCGTTAGAAATTCGTTGCAAAAATTTTGGCCACTTGATTTCCCGTCATCGTGGGCAACGAAAGTTTTTTTTGTTGCTAAAAATGGGGCTTTAGTAACGATTTTTCAGGAAACGACTTTATAAGTCGTTGCTAAAAGTGTATGTTTAGCAACGAAACTTGTCCTTCGTTGCAAATTGTGTCAGGCTTTCACTTTTTGCAACGAAATTCATAAGTCGTTGCAAAATTTAGAAACAAAATTCATTAGAAATTCGTTGCAAAATTTCTAACCACTTAATTTCTCCTCATCGTAGGCAACGAAAGTTTTTTTGTTGTTATATTTCATTGCCTAATATGGACCACATTTATTGGAAACAATTTTTATTTTCGTTGAATATTTTATACAACTTTTTGCAGCGACTATTAAAATATTGCCTTAGATTAAGATAATCCCAATAAGCATGTTTTTGTAAGACCATATTCGGTATTCGGAGAATTGTCAAAAAATATTCGTATTTGGTATATAAAAATTATGTCCAAATGCGGAACATATTCAAACTTGTGATCTATCATTTGGAACTTTGGTCATTTGACCACTGGAGCAACACAAGTTATCTGTTAATATCTTGCAAAGATTAATATTTATATCAAAACATGAGATTTCCCACATATATTCCTTTATTCTCCTTCACTACATACCATTAATATAATCTCAGGAAGTTATATACTACAATAATAATAATAATAATAATAATAATAATAGTAATAATACTAATACTAATAATAATAATAATAATAATAATAATAACAATAAAAACAATAATAATAATAATAAAAATAATAATAAAAATAAAAAAATAAAAAATAATAATAGCACTATAATTTCTGCTTATATATGTCAAATACTTACAAAATTATGATATTTATCTTACCTGTTCTTTAATTTATTTATTTTGCCTTGGAATATAGTATAAGTTATTTTTTTCAATTATCTTCTTCTTTTGTAGCAAATAATTAATGGGCGATCGAACACTTTTTTGATGGAAATTGGTAATGAAATAATTAAATGACATATCGATGATCATACATGATCAATATATAGAAGATTATAACGTAAATTAATGGCCAAGATAATTAATTAGTTTTTTAATATTGGACATTTTAAAATAAGGAATAATTAATGCTATTGTTTCCCGAAAATCTAGTGCTTTTTTTATTTTGTAAAAAAAAGAGAATTGATATAATAATTAGCACTTGTGGAAAAAAGAAAAAAAAGAAGTCAAACAGGTCTTTCCATACTAACGATCTTATATATCACAGAATAAAACGACAAATCAATGTGTTATTATTATAAGATAATATATTTGTATTTCATGCATAAATTGTTGTACAAATTATAAAACGTATAACCATATATATATGGATCATATGTTATGTATGATGTATGCATGAAGTAACTTTTATGTATACATTGAAAATCATTGAACTTTTATTTTTATAGTAACATTGTAATTAGTCACGATCCTATTTTATTTTTATTATTTTTATTATTTATTATTATTATTATTATTATTATTATTATTATTATTATTATTATTATATATCTTCCTAAAATTATATTAATGGTATGTAGTGAAGGAGAAGAAAAGAATATATGGGGAAAATCTCATGTTTTGATATAAATATTAATCCTTGCAAGATATTAACAGATAACTTGTGTTGCTCCAGTGGTCAAATGACCAAAGTTCCAAATGATAGGTCACATGTTCAAATCTTTCTAGAAGCAATTTTTGAAAAAAATTCAAAAGACCTGCCACGTCAGCAGCGGATACGTGTCAATTTATAATATTAAATACCACGTCAAATCTGCCACATGTGACACGTCAGCAGGTCAACGTACATGTGGCGCCTTGGGGTTCAAAGTCCAAATTTTTAAATAGAAAGGGGCTCAGTTTGCATTGACCAGAAGAAAGGGGCTCAATACCCAAATATCAGAAAAGTTCAGTGGTCGACTTTGCATTTAACCCCGCAATATAACAGGAAACCAGCTGATGAAACCAAAACATTATAACCTGCAGACTAAACCCAATAATAGTGCCCAAAAAACAATACCACGACTTCATAAACTTATAATAACTTCTCAAATTCGCAAACCAAATGCATATATGGTGTCCCTTTTTACATATTCTTATTCTAATTAAAGTGATATATTATAATGATATCACTTAAAATTAATCAAATTATTATTATAAATATTGTCATTAAAATATGTCATATTTAAAATTTATCTAATAAATTATTTATAAATTTAGTTGTATTTTGCACCAGTTATTAAACTTATTTATTAAAAAATAAAGTTTAAGTTGCTTTAAATAAACTATAACGAAGAGATTTTATATCTAGTTGTTCTATTATATCAATAATTGGTGATTATCGAGAGTATAAGTTAAAAAGCTACGAAGAGCTCTCGAGGGAAGTGTATACAAGTATTATGCTATATTTATTTACGTTCGAATGCATCTGAATGAGTTTGAATTTGACCGAATAAGTCATTTCAGACTATTTATTTTATATTTTTTTAAACTCTAAATGTGTCTAAATGATTCAGACAAAAAATTGTGGCTAAATTAGTAAGAAGTAATGCTAAATGATGTTTTTACTTGCATTTTCTCAACCAAATTTTGTTATGTAGAAATTACGTTTGTTTTTTTTTTTAAATAAATTAGTAACCAATTTAATGAAAGTTGTTATAATCTTTTGTTTTAATTTTATGGACCGATAAAATGTTAGTAATATTTTTTACTTTTTTTTTCTAAAATATTTTTGTTGGAATTATTTTAATAAAATTAAAATAATATTTATATTAGAATTAGTTTTTTTTTTATTAATTTTCTAAGCTTTTTCTCATTTACTTAATTTTAAAAACCCAACAAGGTGTTAGGTGAGTTTATTTTTTTATTTTATGTGAAATGTATTTCTTTTCTTTTACAAAAAAATAAAATTACTATTTTAAGGAACATTTAATACACTTATAAATTAACTTAAAAATTAATAATTATTTTATATATGGACTATATATTTGATTAAAAGAGAGTACTCTTTTTATATGTGTTTTTGATATTTTCACATGATTTTCTTCACATAAAGATGAAATTCATCAGATATACTCATGTAAAAATATTTAAAATAGATGTAAAAATATCCCTAACCCATCCCCCACCTTCGCCCCTCCTCTCCCCCTCATTTTATTATTTTTATTTTATATTTTAATATATGAAAAATATATATTTTTTTCATTTACGTTTAAAACTCGCACAATATATAAAATGGAGATGATAGTTGCTGACACTAGTACAAAACAGTAAATAGACAATACTTAAATAACAGCGTTTTTATAAAAAACATTATGGTATTTTTTTCACAACGTTTTTTAACAAAACATTATAGATACATATAAAAAAATATTATTTATTTATAAGGGCAATTTTTAGTTTTAAATAGATAACATTTTATTTAATAAAATATTATCTAAGTCAAAAACACGGAGCTTAAAATAAATCGCGCCGAAGGAAAAATTAAAATTAACCTCCCCTTGCCTCCCAGCCTTCTAACACTCCCAAATCCCAATCTACACCCTCCCCTTGCTAATTTCACCACCACCAATACCTTAAACCCTAAATCCTCTACTCCACCCTTCACTTCTCAATGGACACTCGTCGATCATCCCGGGTACCCAAGGCTGGAGATGGTATTTAAGGTTGGAGATGAGAGATCTGTGGTGACGTCAAGAGAAATGGCTACTTAGGGAGACGTCGAGTAAAGGAAACACTCCTCGAGGAGAGAGCTTCTCTTGAGAAGTTCTGATGATCGAAACGATGATGTGGGAGGTTCTAACACTGCTTCGTTTACCGCTTGCTTGTGAGCTAAAGGTAAATTCTGTTGCTTTTGTTATTTTTGGGTTAGATTACGGTGCATATCGTGATCTGGCGAGGTTTTGAATTGGTTTTTATATCTCATATGCGATTGATGCGAAAAGCTTGACTCTTTACGGAGTTATGGCGAGCTTGTGTTGGTCCGCTAGTGAGTGTGCCTCGTGAACGCGAGCTTATGTATTATTTTCCTCAAGGCCACATTGAGCAGGTTAATTTCCATCATGTAACAAGGAATTTTTAAGTTCATTGTTACTTGGACCATAGATACATTATAAATTATATATTTTCTATTAAATTTATCACCACTTTTGTCTGTACGTTTAATATCTGCAATATAAAACATATTTATAGAAACCCTCTTATATTTTCATGATTTATAGCGTATAATTTATTTTCTTTGCATTTAAAGGCGAGATTAGATTGTGGTTGAGAGCATTTTTAAGGGTTTTATCCATGGGTTTGTGTTTAATTTTTAATTTATTTTTATATTACTGATTTTGTTTTCTGGGTTTTGATTAGGTGGAGGCATCTACTAATCAAAAAGGAATGTTGAGATCTTGATTGTATAATCTTCCATCCAAGATTCTGTGTCGTGTTGCTAATGTCCGCTTGAAGGTATGGTAATACGGTCAATCTAATTTTTATTAATAAAGATGGATCTTAAGGATTTTTTGATATAGTTAGGTTGCTACCAAAATTGTTAGTATTTTACCTTGTGCTAATAGTGGGCTATGTGTATAGGCTGAGCCGGACACAGATGAGGTATTTGCACAAGTGACTTTGATGCTTGAACCAAACGTAAGTTTACTCTTCATGATTGTTGAAAGATATACTTAATTTTTGGAAATAGATACTGAATTGATGGTCTTATGTTAATTGGGAAATGCCAGCAAAATGAAAGTGTTGTGAAGAAGGATCCTGTGCCTTCTCCCCCTCCCCACTTTCATGTACATTCCTTTTGCAAGACCCTCACTGCATTTGATCTGAGCACTCATTGAGGGTTCTCGGTGTTGATGCAAGATGCATGCATTTAATGTCTACCCCCACTAGTTAGGTTGCTTTGTTATGCATTAACAAAGGCTAAAGGATGGTTGGGAATAGGTTAAGGATCGGGGGGATCTTTGCTAATGACGATGAGCAAATAACTTTGGGTAGTCTTGCTAGTACAGACTTGGGCAAAACAATTGGTTGCATCAACGTAGAAAGACAAAATTGCAGTAGAGATAAATGGGCCACTTGTAGGATCCGCCTAACTAGTATACTCATTAGTTCTCTCATTTTACATCTAGCTCGGATAATATATATTTCAAGTTAAATAGGGAATTTCACTGGAATAAAGAGAAATTTATGCAAAAAAGTTAGAATAAACACACAAACTAATGTACAATTGTTGATTATTGGCTCAAGTTACAATGATGCATGTTTTCATTGGTTCAACTGTGTTAAATATTGATATTTTGTAGAATATGAATGCTTGATAGTGGGAGGGAGTGAAGTTCCGTACCACCTACAATAATATGTTAAAGAAATATAAGAATCTTAATTGGATTAGTAAAACCTCTAAACTCCTATGCTTGATTTTTGTGCCCATCTGGACAGTTGTCATCAATACAAAGATTGTAAGATCTGTCAAGCATCTTATTAGCATAAAAAATGTGAATATTGTAACATGGAACCCTAATTTATGTTATTGTGGTTCAGGGAATCTCAATAGCAACTCCTCTTGGAAGAGTCCATTTGCACTGGGATGAAGGCTTTTGTCTGAGAGAAAGCTTGAAGTATGTTCTCATTAATGCAACTCTGAAAGTACTTGGACTGTGATCTTGTAGATGTTAAAAGTTTTTTTTAGCTAGGAGGCAATCCACGCAAGTGGGTAACTTATGAGATGGAGTGGATAGAAATTTGCCCAAATGAGCTAGGAGAGAATAGTAGTCCAAAAGCTTAAAGGGTCCATATATATTTGCTGGTTAAACTAACTACTTAACCTTGGATAGATTTCCCATGAATGCAGGGGCTTGAATTTCGAGAACACGAGCTTTGAATCTAAGAAACCGAGCAATTTGAATCCCAAATGAAAATGGACTAGCAGATGATGCACGATTCTTGGAAGTATGGTAGAAACTACAAAAGCAAAGTTGCATCCTTTTTGAAACTCTTCTACGCCCTATCGTGTCTAAATAGGCGTTTAAAATGGTAAATCCATCGCATCCACACAAAAAAAATTATCCCTTTAGAATACATTATAATGAAGCTATCATTTTCTTTTTTGCCAAAAGATAGACAAGGTAATTTCTATTCTCTTTGTAGGTAATATCAAGATCTCATTGGGTATATTATATTATGTCTTAGATTCAATTCTAATTTCTTTGGAATTTTAGGTATGACGTCTTTGATTTGAATAAATATTCTAAGAGCTTTGGTTTTATTTAGTTTCACTTTTCCAAGCTTTAAAATAATTAACAACGTCTGAAAATAAAAAAAATTAATGGTGTTTAAAACATAAAAATATGAGTAGTTATGAATTAACTTTTATTTATTAAAACATTATGGAATTATTTTTAGGTATGACTTTCCTTTATTTTGTGGAGAAAAAATGAAGAAGGAGAATGGCAAAGTATATGATGTATTGGAATTCATTTGAGACTTAAAAGAGTATGTGGACCTAATTGTTTGATAAGTGTGAACTGATGAAGACCGCTTGAGAAGTTGAGAAGGAATTGGTAATTAGGTGTGGCGATTACTTTTACTTTAGTGATTGGTTGTGCCTAATGCCTTCTTAACACTTCAAAAATAAGAATGTTACTTTTACTTTAGTTACTTTTCTGTGCTTCTAAAAGATTTTTCATTTCATGGTTGTCTAACATAATAGCCACAATGTTGCCGTTATGGGTTTGGAATAAGTAATTTCACACCATACCTACTTTGGTAAATTGCAATTTCAGATCCATATTCAATTGGGTGCGAACAATTAACTTGAGACTTTTCATATACATTGAAACATGATGTTCTGATCATCACTTGGTTATAAGTTGAAACATGATACAATCAAAACATTGTAGATTCTGTTTTAGATTGTCGATAAAATGTCTCTGTGTGAAACTCTCTTCATCCTACATTCTGATTTGCTACCTGAATCAATGTGTATGTTGAACTTCATATAATAAAAATTAGCCTTATAAGATATGTGTGATTAATATGTGATTCATTTAGCTTTGAACTCATTGTTTTATTTTGTGATGCTAATGAAGATGAATCGAAATCGATGTGTTGTGAACTTTGATATCTTAACTGAGTTGACATTGATATATAAAATGCACACATATAGCTAATAGTTTGTTGATATGACTAATGTGCTTACTTGTCAAATTCAACTATGTACGCTTGAGAATTTTGGGAAAGATGTTCTGACATTCAATGTTGTATGTTCAGACTGGTACAAAAGCTTATATGGCTTAACTGTAAAATTTTGTCTTGGTGGAAGCTCTAAGAATATCCTTGTAAGCCATTGTTGAAATCTTAAATAGTTAACTACTACAAAACAGTAAAAAGATGACACTTAAACAACAACGTTTTTATAAAAAAATATTTTTTTGTTTTCTTTCGTCTTTCTCAAGAATCTATTGATTTCTAGGCATGAGAAATTCCATTCTTAGATATTATAATTTGAAATTTGTATATGTAAATTGCTTTGCGCATTGAAGTTTTATTCTTTTGAGGTTGTGAGAACAATTAACTCTTTATTATACAAGTTTAACCTTAAATCTATTATAGACAAACTAGGATATTACTGCTCAAATTGTATCTGTTAGCATTGTTGGAGATATGGTACTTGAAAAAGCATATTCGCATGAGCTGCCTCAATATGGACTTGAAGTAGGCCTTACAAATTATTCCGCAGGTATTTAAAACCTAACCATAATCTCTGTGTATGTGCCTCCATTCCATTGCTTATAATCTATTTATGTGTTTCATCTATTTTTCAATATAGTTGAGGTGAAGAGAAGTTCTGATGGTTTCATGATCAAAATGAGAGATGATCGACATTTAAGATGTGACCATACCAACCCTCAGGGACTATTCTTCATCATGGACTATTCTTGTAGGACCCAATTATGAAGGGGAGGAACTTATCTCGCTGACCTGGGTATGTTCTGCCCTTACCACTTAATAATTCCCAAGTTATCAATAAATGTGTATTTCCAATGTCTGCTGCAACATGTTGAATTCTTGGTAAATAAATCTATGATGTCTGTTGTGAGGGCCCCAAATCCTAGGTCCTGAATCACCGCGGATCCGGTTCGATCATTCTATCACTATTACTACATTTGCGGAAGATATAAACATAAATTGTTTATACAATACATTACCACTATTCCCCAAGGTCGAGTAACCTTAACTTATATACACAAATCATAACTTATTTAACACATAACATTATTATTATACAACTATTACAAAATTAATTGCGCACATTGACTTTAAGTTGGCACTGTCTTTAACCTTTCCTTGTATCCGATTCATTCGCCTTATCTGCAATGTTTTATCATGATATAGCAAGGGTGAGCATAAGGATTGCCCAACAAGTTTAAGTTCAATAATATAACGATATATCATGATTGAAAGAATCTGAATAATAAGCTGGCGATAATTCAACAATATAATTGTGAACTAGTAGGAATACATTTATGACTGAACAAATATTATACATGAACAAATATATCTAAACCAACTGGTAATGAAGGTGATCAGCCTTTCATACCTGACTTATACATGCAATATGTACAGAGTACAATTCATGGCAACCAGCAATGATTAACCATAAGCTTATCCGAATGAAACACTCTTAGTAGAGTTAAGTAAAAACAAACTTGCCTGAACCGTTGATTACCGATACGTAATTTATAACGCTTTATCCGAAGACCTAATATTAGTAATATAGATCTCCAATATTAGAATAATATCATCATACTATAATACTATAATATATATATACATAGAATAACATAAACACATAACACATAACACATAACCATATCAGTCTATAACACACATAAGACTAGGTATCAAGTCAAACTATTGAAGTTTGAGTTGAATTCGACACAATTCTAACATCCCGACGGTCTAGTCGGACAAAAGTTCGAGTTTAAGTTCAATTAAACTCTGCCTAAACGCTTAACTATTATCTAATATAATTTTAATAACAGTCGAAATATTTTTGGTAAGCTCGTAATAATTTTTAAATAAGTATTACTATTTATCGTGAATTTTCAATCATTAGAATTGTATTTAAATGAATTAAATACCACATAATTCTTTTATCATTAATATTTATTTATTATCAAATATTAATGAAATACATGTCATAATATTATAATATATTTATAATATTACAAAGTATTTTTAATACCTTAAAATAATAATTATATGATTTTTAAACAATTAAATTCATTATCCGGTAATAACTATTAATATTAAAATGTTAATATTTTCATGACAAAATGTGACAACCCCAAAATAGGTCCATTCCATCCAACCCATTCTGAGTCGCCAAATACATGGTACAGAAAATAACTACAACTTTGTTACAACAATTGTCGTGCAAAATACAACAACACTTAAACTGTGAGTTTAAATACAAATATATACCAACTGTGACTCATGTCCCAACCGTGGACAGCACCTCATAATGACACCTTATATAAAGGTATAGTCAATTTTTTTTAGAAATTAGAATCTTTGGGAAGTGCTCAAGGAAACCTTCGTACATGGGAGGCCATGCGTCTAGGTTATTATAGATATCATATGCCCACAAAATTATCCTTGGTTGACCCAATAGACCCCAAAGAAAAACGAGAAGATTACTATCATATTCTTCCCAACGGTGAGTCTTCTCTTGACATATCATTATCTCCACTGTCTCTAATTGGGTATTATACTCCAAACAAACACCAAGATTATATAGGTAGTGCTCGTAAATATACTCAGCAAGTGGATGAGAACAATCCTGTCTTATGATGACACGAGGTTGTATGTCATTAGACATCTTGTATGAGAGTGGAAAAACACCCTTCCAACGTTGGGTTCACCTCACCCTAGTTGATTCACCAAATATAACTACTAAATGATGACCACCGTTCTATTCCCCTGTTATCCCCCGCTCGACCCAGCTACATTTTTATTACCTGAAAGGAATTGTGAAGTAAAAGGGTGAGCACAACTAGCTCAGTAAAGAATATCATGACTAAGATAATTACATTATCAATAGACTTCATCAGTAATAAATCAGAGATTTAGAACATATGGTAGATGATAAAATTTTTCAACCATAGTTGCAGCGGAACGAGCAATCCATTAGAAGAGTCAAATAGACCATAATAAAAACAATATAATCAACATATAGATTTAATCTCAAGAGTAAGATTCATAAATCAATGATCTCATAACACCTTAATCAAAATGTTATAAATCACTTAATAATCTCATAATCTAATATTATTAATACTACCACAATATTTTAATCATTTCTTAAACTTATAAATAATTTATTTTAATTGTTTACACTTTACTAAAAAATGCATTTAATCATCCTAAAATGCCAAACTCATAAGATTTCATCACCAATAACCAAAACCCTCATAAAAAATCTGCATATACCTCATATATGATTCTCAAGCCATAAAATCATATTTTTCAATTTTCTTACTTCACATAACATATTTAATTCATTTACTCATAACTAGAACATTTTCATAAAAAATACCAAATCAGTTCCAAAAATATTTTTTTATGGGATTTAGCATAATATAGTCCTATATTGAACATATATTTTTTTCGGAATTTTTAAAATTCATTTACTATTTTTCACATGGCCAAAACCACTGAATATTCAGACATTTATCATAAATTGTACTTTTATCCAAAAATTCTTAAATTTACAGAGTATACTGATATTACATAGATGTACTGCCAAAAAAAATTCATCAATTTTGGAGTTAATCACAAGGAGTTATAAGCGGTTACTTTTAAAATAGTCTTTTCTCATAAAATTCATAACTCCTAATCTATACATCCAAAAATCGCCATTTTTGGACCCAATCTTCAAAACTAATCAAAATATCATTTTAAATTTTCCTAGAATTTTTGAAGGTTTAAATTAGATTTGTTTATTTTATGATTAAAAAATATTTTTTTGCCACACCAGCTTCTTAATGTCCCACCCAATTAGCCACGTCAGCAATTTTTGACGTGACATGTTCAATTTGTTGTAATTGAAAAAAAATTGATAGTTTAATCATCTAATTGATAAAATTAAAAGGTGGATCACCGAAGTGGAATATGACCTATAGTTTAGGATACTAATTTAGATTTAAGACTTTTTTAAATATTTTATTTGAGTTATTTTATACGGACATGGTAATTCGATATAAAATTAGATACGAGTGTTTTAAAATTTTATTTATTTATATTTTACTTTTTATTCGGAATCAAAATACAAAATAATAAAATTATAAAATATTCAAGTTTAATTATTATGTCTATTAACACCTGTTTAGATATATCTTTGGGTATGATTGACACACGTGATCAAGATTGTGGTTATTTAAATTTTAAGATTTGAAATAATGTTAACACTATTTTTTGTCAAAAAGTGTGATGTGAAATTATAAATTAAAAATTTAATCAAATGATTGTAAAATTTGAAAGTTTATTCACATAAATATTTTATATTTAGGCCTATTATGCATTCTAACCCTTGATGTATAAATTATGTGGGATAAATTTAATTGGAAGACTAAATAAAAATATATAAAAATTTTAAATTAAAAGAAATAAAATAATAATATATCTAAAGTTACAAGAGGGTGAAAAAAAGTGTTGTAGATATCTATATAATAAAACAGAACTCATTTTGAATCTTTCATTTAACAAAGCACAACGACTCAAATTCATTCTAACTTAATTCTTTTAACTTAATCTAAAGGTTCATATTTCTTTCTGTCCAAATCAAAATTCATCATACTCTCTCATGTTTACACACAAAATCTCTCTCTCCTTTCTTCTTCACACACACACAGATAAATAATAATAATAATAATAGTATAATAGTACTAATAATAATAGTAGTAATAATAATAATAATAATAATAATAATAATAATAATAATAATAATAATAATAATAATAATAATAATAATAATAGTAATAGTAATAGTAATAGTAATAATAATTATTATTATAGTAATAGTAATCTAATTGATTTGAGCGGAAAACATAAGTACGATTAAGATTCATTTTAATTTTAATTCAAAATAATAATAATTATAATATAATAATAATTATTATTATAAATATAATACTAATAATATTTATTACTACTAATAATAATTATAATGATAATAATAACAATAATAATAATAATAATAATAATAATTGTTATTATTATTATTATTATTATTATTATTATAACAATAATACTAATAATAATAATAGTAATAGTAACAACAACAACAACAATAATAATAATAATAACAATTATTATAAAAATAATAAGAAGAAGAACAATAATAATAATAATAAAATAATAATAGTAGTAGTAGTAAACTTAAATATAATTTACTACCCTAAACTATAGGTCATATTCCACTTCGATGATCCACCTTTCAATTTTGTCAATTAGATGATTGAACTATCAATTTTTTTCACTTTGGTTCAATTAAGTCTGCCACATCATAAATTGATGACGTGACTCATTGACTAGACAAATTTGTGTTGATGTGTATTAAAAAAAAATTAAGTTTTCAATTTTTTTTATTATATTAGAGGGCAAAAATGTAAATAAACAATAAACCATTAACAAATATAATACTTATACTATTTGTTTAATCATTTATTATACTATTTGTTAATTTTTTTTTGTTTATTTACATTTATGCCCTCTAATATAATAAAAAAAATTGAAAACTTAATTTTTTTAAGTACACATCAACACAAATTTGTCTAATCAGCAAGCCACGTCATCAATTTTTGACGTGGCAGACTTAGTTGAACCAAAGTGGAAAAAATTGATAGTTCAATCATCTAATTGACAAAAATAAAAAGTGGATCATCGAAGTGGAATATGACATATAGTTTAGTGTAGTAAATTATATTTAAGCCTAATAATAATAATAATAATAATAACAATAATAATAACAATAATAATAACAATAATAATAATTATTGTGGTGGTGTGGTGAATTATGATAATTGTTATTAATAAGTTTTGTAGACAAATTTAGATTTTTTTGATATCTATTTTTAAAGGAAAATTAGTTTTTGTTGTAAGACCTCAACTTTTATGAATAAAGATTAATTTTTCTCGAAATATATTTTTGAATATTATGGTATGGATTTGATATAATGTTATAGTTGTAAGTATTATTTATAAATTTTGCAAAGTAAGCAAGTGGTTATATAATATTCGATTGATCGGAGAATATTCGTTTTAACAGAGAATATTCGTACGATGACACAATCATTGGTGGACCCCACAATAAAAGTATTGTCGTAGTTAGAAAACGACAGAATTATCTTTTTATAAAAATAACGGCGAAAGTTTTACCGTTAAACTGTTGAACTACCCGTGGTAAAGTAAAGAATACGATGTCTGGTTGTGGTTGCATAGTAGCACACGGTATTGATTATTGATGCTTACGTGAGAAGTCACTCAGTTATACTCAATTATTGCTATAGTAATTGATGCATAATATCTTTCATATTATTGATTCAATTATTATCACAATATCATCTGCATAATATTTTATACTATTAAATCAATAATTGAGACGACAAAGTTATTCATATTATTATTTACAATATTGACAATGTCTAAAAAGTTCTGTCAAAGAGAGATTTAGTCACCTAATTGCGCGCCAATAGGGATAAATTCTTATCGGAAAGCCCCATCTTTCCTGGGAATGATCTCGTTGTTAAATATTGTGAGTTATAATATTAATGATGAATATGTTCGTGTTGATTAAAGATGAAATTGATATTTCCATTGTGTTGGGCTTATTAGTGTTAGTGGAAATCGACATCTATTTAGATAATAATGGATGTCTGGAGGTTATATTGACCAATCGGGTAATTAACGGATAAATAACCAATTAATTGCTATTAATTCACATGTTTATAACTATTTGTTCACATGTGTGTACTATTGATTCACATGCATGTACTATTAGGGGAGGTGGTGCAAGATTAATAATAATTGCATGACTAAATTAAAAATGGAGGTATAGATGAATGTACTATACTGTAATTAATTTTTTCACATGATTGTACTATTTATTCATATGATTGTACTATTGATTCACAAGATGTAGTATTAGGGGAGGTGGTGCAAGTTTGATAATACTTGCAGGACTAAATTAAAAATGAAAAAAAAAATGAAGGTATTATACTGCACTATTTCGAGCCCCAAAACGTGCAATTATCGAAACTATGTTTTTCTATAAATAAAAGCTCATTCTTCTTTCATTCTCACCAATTCACTAAGACTCACAAGAGTAATTATAGAAAGAGAAGTTACAAAGAGAGAAGCTTTAGAGAGAAAGTAAAAGAGAAGTCTGCAACCTCACTATTCTAGTATCTAGTCTTCTTCTGAGGTAAGGGATATTATTTTGTTCAGTATTCATAGGAATAATATTTTCTTCCATACTCTGTAGTATGTGAGTAATATTATTTCGTCTCGTATTCCTGATTATACCCTCATTTTGTTAAAGTATTGCTTCTATACTTCATGAAATTAGTAGAATATCTTTGAAATTTGTGCTTCATCTAGTATCGTTTCACAAGGATATTTTCTGCACATTCTTGTTAAATTTTAAGCTTTTCATGTCGAAGTACTGTCTATGAGTAGTATTCATTTTTACGGTACTATTCATAAAGTACTATTCATGAGGTACTATTTTCAAAGTACTATTCACAGGTACTATTCACTTGGGTACTATTCACCCGGAGAATTATTCATGATAAAAATTGAGTTCTTTGCTGTCCAAATCATTTTTGATATAATATTATTCTTGAATTTTACTCCACAAAGCAATATCATGTTGATAATTTGGATATTATTGAATTATAGATAAATTAAATTATAAATCTTTAAAATGTTATCCTTTACTTTCTTATATCATTGTCATCATCCTCATGCTTATATTGTGATAAAAGTCATATGTGGCTTACGTGCATAGATGTACTATTGATTGATATGATTATGACCAGGGATTATTCGGTATAATCATGAACGTAATGTTACAAATGATGTGATAAAAATTCCTATTGGCCTATAGTACATTGATGGACATTTGTTGGTATGATTATGACTAGGGATTATTCGGTATAATCATGACAATTGATGATTACATGAATATCCTTGGCCCGTAGTGCAGAGATGATTCGATGATGTAGTTTATTTATTAAGCTGAGTCTCAGCGATAAAATTGATGATAAACTTTTTAAATCATAGAAGATGGTAGATATCATGCTATACTTGACTCTTCTAATGGATTGTTTGTTCTGCTGCAGTTAAACTTGATGTTTATTATATTTTATCAGTTTAACACTGTTGAAGGCTAACGATAATTTATTATGCATTATCTTAGTCATAATATTTATTACTGGGCTAGTTGAGCTCACCCTTTGTTTTCATTGTTCTCTTCAGGAAATGAGAATATAGCTGGGACTAGTCGGGGAACGGAGTGACGATCCAGATGTTTGCATTAGTAGTCCTCACTATTCAGTAAAATAGTGTTATAATAATTGTAATGAGGACTTTATTTGAGTTTGGATACTCTCTATGAGACATTATCTGTGTTGAAACTCTCAGCTACGTTTTGTCGTACTGTATAAAGGAAGTTTGTATTTAAATTATGTACCATGTATTTGGCGACTCAAGATGGGTGATGTATACCTATTTTGGGGGCGTCACAGTTGGTATCAAAGCTTAGGGATATGATCCCTGGCTGAGATGTGAGACTAGAAATAGGAGGGGAGAGACGAGAAATTTCTTCACTAGTATGACTTACCTAAGTTTATTTGGTATTTACTGGGTCGGTCAGAGTATAGAGATAATATATGACATGTCAATTAACCCTTGTTTTATTGCAGTATTTGAAAATGGCATCCAAAAATGTTGAGATAAGCAATGAAGCACATGAGACCGTTGAGTCACCAACGATCAATACCCAGGATAATGTGCATCAGGATGGTAATAATCCTCGGGAAAACAACAACGTTGACCAAATGATAAACGATGGGATGTTCAGTGGCTTTATGCAATTCATGCAACATCATGCAAGAACGACTCCTGTTCAAAATGCAGGTGGAAACACTGGTAACTCTCAGACGGTCACCGCTAAACAGTTCAAGGAGCTGGGACCACCGGAGTTTATTGGAGAGCCAAAACCACTTAAGGCGGAGACGTGGATAAAGCAGATCACCAAGATATTTGATGTCTTGGGATGCTCCGAGGAGCAAAAGGTTCCCTTTGCCACCTTTATGTTGCGAGGAGAGACAGATTACTGGTGGGAATCGGTAAAGCGTACTCAACCTGCCGCACTGAAGATGTCTTGGGAGAAGTTCCAAGAACTGTTTAACGAAAAGTACTTTCCCGAAAGTATTCGTCACATGAAAGAGGTAGAGTTTATCAAGCTAGAGCAAAATAATATGACCATGTCGCAGTACGAAGCTAAGTTTGCCGAGTTGTCCCGGTTTGCGTCCCACTTAGTTGATAATGAGGAGAGAATGATGCGGATGTTTCTACGAGGTTTGAAACTTGAGATACGTCAATACTTAATTTCTCACAAACTATGTTTGTATTCAGATGTTGTAAATAGGGCTCAATTATTGGAGCGGGATAACGAGTCAACCCAACCAAGAGAGAGCAACCGACAAAATGATAATACCAGTGGTAGCAGTCATCGAAGCGGTGACAACAAACGTGGAGGGAATCAACATGCCAGAAATGGTAACCACTTCGGTGGTAATCATGGCCAAGACAATAAAAGTGGGAATTTCAAAAAGAGGAGATTCAATAATGATGGAAGGACGTCAGCACCAGTACCTGTTGTTAAGGAAGGAGAACGACCGCCGGTCGTATGTTACAAATGCGGAGGGGAGGGACACATAAGTCCAAACTATACGCAACAGTTCAAAGCATGTTACAATTGTGGAAGAGAAAATCACCTATCCCGATTTTGTCGTGCACTAAAGTCGAGTCCAGCTGGGATGGAGGCATCAAAGGCCACCCCATATAAGACAAAACCGGTAGTTCAAGGGAGTGCGTTCTACCCATTCTTTTATTTCTTCTAATTGCGCTCAACGTTTAAATTTGACTCCGGAGAAATTAGACTTTGACTTATTTGTTGAAACTCCATTGGGAGAAACCTTCATTACATCCACTGTTTATAAGTCTTGTTTAGTTCAAATCGGTACCCTTACATTACCTGTCGATCTTATCTCTTTGAAAATACTTGCATTTGATGTGATTTTAGGGATTGATTGGTTAACTACTCATCATGCTAAAATCGATTATTTTTGTAAGGTTGTTAGCTTTCATATTCCTAACCAACCTATTATGCGAATTCAAGCAACCAACCAAACCACTAAAGTCGATCACTGTCATATCAAGCCATAAAACTATTCGTTTATTGAAAAACGGATGTCAAGCTTTCTTAGCCCATGTCACAGATTTAAACAAAAATACGTCAGATTTGAATGATATTTCTATTGTTAATAAATTTCCTGACGTATTCCCTGAAGAACTTCCTGGCCTACCCCCAGAGCGTGAAATTGAATTTTGTATCGACCTTGAATCCGGTACAAAACCCATTTCAAAATCTCCATATCGAATGGCTCCTATTGAACTTCAGGAGTTAAAAACCCAACTACAGGAATTGTTAGATATCGATTTTATTCGACCTAGTACGTCTCCTTGGGGTGCTCCTGTTCTATTCATGAAGAAGAAAAATGGAAGTATGCGACTTTGTATTGATTATCGGGAGTTGAATCATGTCACCATCAAAAATAGGACCCCGTTACCTCGTATTGATGATCTGTTTGACCAGTTGCAAGGCGCCAAATTCTTTTCAAAGATTGATCTTCGTTCTGGATATCACCAGTTGAATATTAAAGCTGATGACATTCCAAAGACTGCTTTTAGAACTCGGTACGAGCATTACGAATTCCTAGTCATGTCTTTTAGATTGACTAATGCTCCTGCTGCCTTCATGGATATGATGAACCGAGTATTCAAGGAATATTTGGATCACTTTGTGGTCGTCTTTATTGATGACATCCTCATATATTCCAAAAGCCGTGAAGATCATGAACAATACTTGAGGCTAATACTCCAAAAGCTTCGTGAAAACAAGCTTTATGCCAAGTTAAAGAAATGTGAGTTCTGGCTTGAGGAAGTAGCATTCTTTGGGCATGTGATATCAAATCATGGAATATCTGTTGACTCGGCAAAGATTGAAGCAATTCAAAGCTGGGAGCAACCTAAGTGAGTGACCGAAGTACATAGCTTTCTTGGCTTAGCTGGTTATTATCAAAGATTCATAGAAGGGTTTTCTCGAATTGTTACTCCATTAACTAAGCTGACTCAAAAAAATACAAAATTCGATTAGGGAGAGGAATGCGAGAAGAGTTTTCAAGAACTCAAGAGGAGGCTCATTTCAGCACTTGTTCTGACAATACCAGCTGGTTCGGAGGGATTTGTCATATACACCGATGCTTCAAGCAAGGGTTTAGGATGTGTTCTCATGCAACATGGGAAAGTCATAGCCTATGCCTTACGACAACTCAAAGAATATGAGAGGAATTATCCTACTCATGATCTAGAGTTGGCAGCTGTCGTTTTTGTGCTTCAGATTTGGAGGCATTACCTGTATGGAGAAAAGGTTGAGATCTATACGGATCATAAAAACCTCAAATATTTCTTCACTCAAAAGGAACTCAACATGCAGAAATGACGTTGGCTTGAGTTGTTGAAAGATTATGATCATACCATTCAATACCATCCTGGAAAAGAGAACGTAGTAGCTGACGCATTAAGTAGAAGATCATATACGGGTACAAGTGCGATATTGTCAATGCAAGGCCCATTTTGTATGACTTACAAGGGATGGAGATAGAGTTAAAGACTCCAGGGACCCATGTGATGATGGCGAATATACGAGTAGAACCGACTTTAATCGATAAAGTTAAAGCTGCTCAAGCTACAGACGTAGAGCTAATGTGTATGAGGAAGAAAGTGCAAGAAGGTGCTATTCCGGAAGCAAGAATCGATGAAGAAGGAATACTTCGAGTTAACTCCAGACTTTGTGTTCCTAACGATTCTGACTTGAAGTATAAAATCATAATGGAGGCGCACAACACACTGTTTGCAATCCATCATGGGAGTACCAAAATGTATCTTGATCTTCAACATACATTTTGGTGGAGCAATATGAAGGAAGAGATAGCGGGGTTTATCTCAAGGTGTCTAACTTGTCAACGAGTCAAGGCGGAGCATCAAGTGCCAAAAGGTCCATTGCAACCACTTGAAATTCCAGAATGGAAGTGGGAGCACATTACTATGGATTTCATTACTGGTCTTCCCAAGATTTCTCAAGGCATAGATGCGATTTGGGTCATTGTTGATAGATTGACCAAATTTGCTCATTTCTTACCAATACGAGAAACTTATACACTTGAACGTCTTGCTCGTATGTACATAAATGAGATTGTATGATTGCATGGTATGCCAGTATCCATAGTTTCTGATCGAGACCCAAGATTCACTTCACGATTTTGGGTTAGTTTACAAAAAGCTATGGGCACCGATTTATGATTTAGTTCGGCATATCATCCTCAAACAGACGGGCAATCAGAGAGGACTATTCAAACTCTTGAAGATTTATTAAGACTATGTATCCTTGACTTCAAAAGAAGTTGGGACAAGTTCTTACCATTGGTGGAGTTTTCCTATAACAACAATTATCAAACAAGTATTGGCATGGCTCCATTTGAGGCGTTATATGGAAGAAAGTGTCGTTCTCCAGTATGCTGGGATGAGGTGGGTGAATCATCATTGTTGGGACCGGAGTTGGTACGTATGACTACAGAAAAGATTAAAACGATCCGACAACGTATAAAAACCTCACAAGATCGACAAAAGAGTTATTTTGATCTTCATCGAAAGGACGTGGAATTCAATATTGGAGATCATGTGTTGTTGCGTGTTGCTCCATGGAAAGGAGTTATGAGATTTGGAAAGAGAGGAAAGCTCAATCTTCGATTCATTGGCCCATTTTTAATCCTCGAACGAGTAGGAACTGTGGCCTATAGACTCGCCTTACCGCCAAGTATGTCTCGTGTTCATAACAATTTTCACATATCTATGTTACGTAAATATGTGAAAGACCCTAACCACATTATTGAATTAGAACCGGACGAGATAGCGGAAGATTTAATGTATGAGGAGGTACCTGTTAAAATCTTGGATAAAAAGGATCATATTCTACGCTCCAAGGTTATACCTCGAGTCAAAGTTTTGTGAAGAAACCACGATGTGAAGACATGACCTGGGAGTTAGAATCTGAAATGAAGTCAAGGTATCCTCACCTCTTCGACATACCAGGTACGCACCCTAATTTCGAGGATGAAATTTCATAAGAAGGGGAGGTTGTAAGACCCCAACTTTTATGAATAAAGATTAATTTTTCTCGAAATATATTTTTGAATATTATGGTATGGATTTAATATACTGTTATAGTTATGGGTATTATTTACAAATTTTGCAAAGTAAGCAAGTGGTTATATAATATTAGATTGGTCGGGAAATATTCGTTTTAACAGGGAATATTCGTACGGCGACACAATCATTGGTGGACCCTACAATAGAAGTATTGTCATAGTTAGAAAACAACAGAATTATCTTTTTATAAAAATAACGGCGAAAGTTTTACCGTTAAACTGTTGAACTACCCGGTGGTAAAAGTACAGTAATACGCGTGGTTGCATAGTAGCACACGAAATTGATTATTGATGCTTACATGAGAAGTCATTCAGTTATACTCAATTATTGCTATAGTAATTGTTGCATAATATCTTTCATATTATTGATTCAATTATTGTCACAATATCATATGCATAATATTTTATATTATTAAATCAATAATTGAGACGACAAAGTTATTCATATTATTATTTACAATATTGACAATGCCTAGAAAGTTCTGTCAAGGAGAGGTTTGGTCACCTAATTGCGCGTCAATATGGAGAAATCCTTATCGGAAAGCCCCCTATTTCCTGGGAATGATATATTTGTTAAATATTGTTAGTTATAATATTAATGATGAATAAGTTTGTGTTGATTAAAGATGAAATTGATATTTCCATTGTGTTAGAATTATTAGTGTTAGTAGAAATCGACATATATTTCGATAATAATGGATGTCTGGAGGTTATATTGACCAATCGGGTAATTAATCAGATAAATGAGCAATTAATTGTTATTAATTCACATGCTTATAACTATTTGTTCACATGTGTGTACTATTGATTTACATGCATGTACTATTAGGGGAGGTGGTGCAAGATTGATAATACTTGCATGACTAAATTAAAAATGCAGGTATAGATGAAGGTACTATACTATAATTAATTTTTTCACATGATTGTACTATTGATTCACAAGATGTACTACTAAGGGAGGTGGTGCAAGTTTGATAATACTTGCAGGACTAAATTAAAAATGAAGGAAAAGATGAATGTATTATACTGTAATATTTCGAGCCCCAAAATGTGCAATTATCAAAACTATGTTTTCCTATAAATAGAAGCTCATTCTTCTTTCATTCTCACCAATTCACTAAGACTCACAAGAGCAATTATAGAAAGAGAAACAATAGAGATAGAAGCTTTAGAGAGAAAGTAGAAGAGAAGTCTGCTACCTCACTATTCCAGTATCCAATCTTCTTATGAGGTAAGAGATATTATTTTGTTCAGTATTCATAGGAATAATATTTTCTTCCATACTCTATAGTATGTTAGTAATATTATTTTGTCTCGTATTCCTGATTATACCCTCATTTTGTTAAAGTATTGCTTCTATACTCCGTGAAATTAGTAGAATATCCTTGAAATTTGCACTTCATTTAGTATCGTTTCACAAAGATATTTTCTGCATATTCTTGTTAAATTTTAAGCTTTTCATGTCGAAGTACTGTCCATGAGTAGTATTCATTTTTACGGTACTATTCACAAAGTACTATTCACGGGGTACTATTCATGGGGTACTATTCATACAATACTATTCACAAAGTACTATTCATAAAGTACTATTCACGAGGTATTATTTCTGAAGTACTATTCACGGGGTACTATTCACTCGGGTACTATTCACCTGGAGAATTATTCATGACAAAAATTGATTTCTTTGCTGTCCAAATTATTTTTGATATAATTTTATTCTTGAATTTTACTCCACAAAGCAATATCATGTTGACAATTTGGACATTATTGAATTCTTGATAAATTAAATTATAAATCTTTAAAATTTTATCATTTGCTTTCTTTTAATTGAATTCTTATATCATTGTCATCATCATCATGCTTATATTGTGATAAAAGTCATATGTGGCTTGCGTGCATAGATGTACTATTGATTGGTATAATCATGACAAGGGATTATTCGGTATAATCATGATCGTAATGTTACAAATGATGTGGTAAAAATCATTATTGGCTTGTAGTACATTGATGGACAGTTGTTGGTATGATTATGACCAGGGATTATTCGGTATAATCATGGCCATTGATGATTACATGAATATCCTTGGCCCGTAGTGCATGGATGATTCGATGATGTGGTTTATTTATTAAGCTGAGTCTCAGCGATAAAATTGATGATAAACTTTTTAAATCATAGAAGATGGTAGATATCATGCTCTACTTGACTCTTCTAATGGATTACTTGTTCCGTTGCAGTTAAACTTAATGTTTATTATATTTTATCAGTTTAACATTGTTGAAGGCTAACGATAATTTATTATGCATTATCTTAGTCATAATATTTATTACTGGGCTAGTTGAGCTCACCCTTTGTTTTCATTGTTCTCTTCAGGAAATGAGAATATAGCTGGGACTAGTCGGGGAACGGAGTGACGATCCAGATGTTTGCATTAGTAGTCCTCACTATTCAGTGAAATAGTGTGATAAAAATTGTAATGAGGGCTTTATTTGAGTTTGGATACTCTCTACGAGACATTATCCGTGTTGAAACTCTCAGCTACATTTTGTCGTACTGTATAAAAGAAGTTTGTATTTAAATTCTGTACCATGTATTTGGCGACTCAAGATGGGTGATGTATATCTATTTTGGGGGCGTCACAGTTGTGGTAGTGTGGTAAATTATGATAATTGTTATGTCTAATTGTAAGTTATTTTAAGCTGTAAAGAGTCTTTAGATAATATAGTAATTTTTGAATTTTAATATAATTTTTTATTACGCCGTGCCTTCAGGCACGGACAATTACTAGTAGTTTTATATATTATCATCCTATTGCCCTTAAATTAACAAGTTATAACGTTTAAAAATAAATACAAAACAAAACTATATCAGTAATTTATGTAAATTTTACAATGAGATTCATATAATACAACTCAAATTCAATCACATAAGTAGAATTAAAATTGCGTTACAATTGTTAATTAAATTTAATTCAAGACTTTATATCGTGATATTTCAATTAGTTATTGAAACATTTGGCAAACAAAGTTAAGTTGATCAAATAACAATGACATGTGACATGTGACAAGTGACTAGGGGGAGAGAATTTACATAATTGAGTGGCCGCGTCTCAACAAATAAATAGTTGTCAATTGAGATACTTCCTCATAATAAATTGAGAATATATAATTCTTTAATAGACCATAAACTTAATGAATTAATATTTTGGGTCAAGATGCAATTTCAGATGAATAAATATGGATCGAATATTTTCAATAATTAGTATCAGAGCCATGACTATAGTTTGGGTCATGAATAAAGTATAGACTGCCCACAAGAAATAAAAATAATTTATTGAGCAAGTAAAGGACTCTTTTCGCAGAGGATCTTGGTTGGCTCTTGACATGAGATATTGAAAAGTGCGGGCTCGTCATTAAGGAGAGACATGATGGGTTAAACTCAATGAATTATAGATGCTTGTGGATTATGTACTGTTTGAATAAAATGGTGGTAGATTATCTCTTTTACGTATTAACACTATATTAATTAATTGACTAAAATTAACTACTTCCGTCTTGATGTGTATGCATTCATCAATTAAAATGGAACTACATGATCAGTTTGGTGGAGTTACGGCTATACATTAAAGTATTCTTTAGGACAGGTTGCAAACCAGCACATCAAATCAAATGTCTATATACTCATATAAGTAGGATGTACAAAAGCAAGGCGTCTTATTTTAGAATTATGATATTGTTGATATTTTATTAAAAAATTTTATAAGTATATTGTAAAATTTGTTGAATAAAATGATTTTCATACAAAAAATAGTTTCATTCTAAAGTATACATCTAATAAAAAATGATATATCTTGCGATTTTATATGTAATATTTTTATTGCGAGTTACATATATAATTATAATTGACAATATTTAGACGATGTATTTGATATAGTAGATCTTTTGGGCCATAATACTTTGGGTATTGGGCCAGACCAAATGGGCCCTCCCTTGGATCACGATATCTTAAGTTTTGGGCCAACTTAGTGGATTACTTTGATTGGATCTTGTAAGACTTGGGCTGAATTGCTGGATTGACCCGTTACATATTTAAATATCTACATCTTTGACCAGTAATGAAGAAAGAATATGATAGTTAACTGTTATCTCTGCCAAACATTAACGTAGATGGGATTCATAGTCGGCCGACAATGGCAAACAGTGACAAGATGTAGTGGGTGAGCTGCATGCATTCGGCTGAGATGACCATGGGTGGGGGACTGTGTCAGACAGTAGTGGGTGGCACGGGAAACCTGACTTTGGGGTATATGTTAGCAAAGGCATCACACAATCAAGGTAGGTAACACTTAACTGAATTATTCTCTCTCTCAAGCACTAGATATTATTTCCTCCATTGTTGGGCCATAATACTTTGGGTATTGGGCCGGACCGAATGGGCCCCTCCCTTGGATCACGATATCTTAAGTATTGGGCCAACTCAATGGATTACTTTGATTGGATCTTGTAAGACTTGGGCTGAATTGCTGGATCGACCCATTACATATTTAAATATCTACATCTTTGACCGGTAATGATGAAAGAATATGACAGCTGACTGTTATCTCTGCCAAACATTAATGTGGATGGGATTCATAGTCGGCCGGCGGTGGATAACAGTGACAAGATGTAGTGGGTGAGCTGCATGCATTCGGCTGAGATGACCATGGGTGGGGGACTGTGTCAGACAGTAATGGGTGGCACGAGAAATCGGACTTTGGGGTATATGTTAGCAAAGGCATCACACAATCAAGTTAGGTAACACTTAACTGAATTATTCTCTCTCTCAAGCACTAGATATTATTTCCTCCATTGTTAACCTTGTGATCGCCTATACTGACTCTCACGCCGGAGCTATCCCCCGACGGTCCAGCCGTCAAGCTTTTGGTGATTGTCGTGTTTAATGTGCAAGATTTGGACGCGTCTTACGTGATTGGGACGTGAAGAAAGATCTTGGCGTTAACATTGGCGCTAGAAGGAGGGCTGAGTTCTTGTGTCCTTGATATTTTTCAATCACAAACCTTAGTTGTTCTACGTCAGAATCCATGGTGAAGAGTAGAACACCTACACCCAAAGGACAACCGATGGTTGTAAGTTCATCTATACCGCGAGTATCTGCCAAGGACCGGTTGGGTCCTGCTAACAGTGCTCATGCCAGCACGACTTCCAAACGTGTGCATCTGAAGGTTCTCACCCGAAGGCCGTTGCTAATGTTAAGAGAAGACTGGTTTTCACGGCCGAAAAAGGATCTGATCATGATTGGAAACGGATAGAAGGCATACCGCCTAGAACCCGACACCGAGATGATCAGGAGGATAAGGCCTCCAAGTTGGCCAAGATGGCAGACGAAGCAGACAAGGCCATGGAGGTGCTTTTGAAACAAAGACAGGACATAGCCGAGCAGATGTTTTGGATGGTAGAGTTGAAAGATGCAACGTCTAGCTATGTTCAATCTGAAGGGCATGGGCATAGGAGGGGAAAGGAACCTGCCCATTCAGGTCGTGAATCTCGAGGCCAACCTCGCGAACGAAGGAGATCTAGAAGCCCTACTCCCCAGAGATCGAAGAGGGCACCCCACCCTATCGGTTCTAAGGAGCAGGGTCGAAGCAGACAAAGAGGCAGATCCAGAGAGTACACGCCCGAGAATACAAAGAAGGCATCCCTCCTTGAGTATTCTCACCACAGCAACAGAGCCCCACGACGAAGAAGATCCAGGGGTCGTACACCAGAGAGTTCACTGAGGGTACACCACCCTGTGGACACTCGTCGACAGAAAAGTCCCTCGAAGGTTGGGGGTTCAAATAATAAAGGCCAGTCTACTCAGAAGAAGAGAGAGTCGCCGGAGAAGGAGGTCTCGTCTCAGCTAGAAGGAGTAGAGTATCTGGTCAAAGAGTTAAAAGAGCTTCGAAAATAGCTT
Organism: Panax ginseng; assembly: GCA_020205605.1. NCBI lineage: Eukaryota > Viridiplantae > Streptophyta > Magnoliopsida > Apiales > Araliaceae > Panax > Panax ginseng. The sequence goes on from CM035136.1 coordinate 75,867,053, forward strand.
CTCGAAGTCCAACAAGTAAAGGATACTTCAGGAACGAAGGCATCCCCTTTTTCTAAGGAGATTCTCAAAGAAAAAGCTGACCCCACCAAGAAGTTGCCCCATTTGGAGATCTATGATGGATCTGGAGATCCTTATGACCACATTCAGGCGTTCGACAGACTGATGGATTATTATGACTTTAGCGATGCTGCTAAGTGTCATACTTTTGTTACAACGCTCCGTAAAGACGTCAGGCAGTGGATGCGGACTTTGCCTTCGGATTCAATCTCATCATGGACAGATCTATGTAGTAAGTTCCATGCTCGTTTCGGGAGAAACAAGAGGAGGGGGAAACCAACCGGCTCATTTGCTCAGGTTTGACAATATTCGAATGAGTCTTTGAGCCAATATGTGAAGCGATTTTGGGAAGCAGTCGGCCAAGTGACCGACCTGAATGATCTTCAAGCCGTTGGACTGTTCTAAAACGGTTTGGACTTGGTGAAGTCAAAGAAATTAGTGAAGAAGCTGATGTTTCACCACCCAAAGAGTCTCGCAGAAGCTTTCGATAAGGCAGAAGGCTATATAGTGGTAGAGGAGGCTATGAATAGCCTGAAGCGTCCTTCTTCAGACAAGTTGAAGGAGACAGATCGGGACAGAACTGACGAGGGCCAGAAAAAGAATGAAGGGAATAATGACCGCTATGATGGAGGGTCAAAGAAGTACAACAACAACTGGAGACAGGGAGGAGGTCGTTCATCCGCTCGGACCCAGAAACTGAATAGGACGTACACCCAACTGAATACTGATAGGGCTGTCATCTTAGACCAGATCAAAAATCAACCTATATATGAACCACCTCGGGATAACCATAAACCCAGAGCCGATAATTCTCGCAAGTACTGTGACTATCATCAGGCTTCGGGTCACGATACCAATGATTGTGCTAGTCTGAAGGACTTCATCGAGAGGAAGGTTCAAGGGGGTACCACGTTCAAGATATATTCTTTGCGAGAACGACTCAACAAGCCCAAAGAAAGAGACAGAGAGCTCATTTTCAGGTTGCTCGGCCAATTTCATTTGTATTGACAACTCCTAGACAGCCTGCGAAGCATGTGGTAGATGTCATCACTGGGGGAACTTCTGGCAAACTTGTTGGAAAGAAATGCCGATGATATCTGGATTCGGTCATGTCAGTGGCGGTTACACTCCTGAGGACCGATAGGCCTTATCCAGGGACGGTAATCTCCTTTACTGATGAGGATTATCCTTTGGAAACCATCGAACCACATGAGGGATCACTGGTGATAACAACATAGATGGGTTTGGTGGATATAAAGAGAATGATGATCGACAATGGGTCTTCTGTGGATATTCTGTATGCCCACGCTTATAAGAGGATGCATCTGGATGGGAAAAAGATGGAGATCGGGCAGGAGGCTCCTTTGTACGGCTTCAGCAACGATCCAGTCAAGGTGGTTGGAACTATTGAGCTACTGGTTATCTTCAGCACGGCTCCCCAACATGTAGAAATTACTTGTAAATTTTATGTTGTGCATGTAGATTCTGCCTACAATGCCATTCTGGGGAGGCCCACTTTGACTGCTTTACAAGCTGTGACCTCAATTCCACATTTGAAAATCAAATTTCCAACGGCTCATGGAGTTGGGGAGGTGGCTGGAGATTTGGACTTGGCTAGAAGATGTTACAAGAATGTAGTGATTACTTCGGGGGTAGGGGTGTCGAAGCAGAAACAGACGATGGCGATAGAAATCAAGCCCTTTACCGAAAGAAATTTAGAACCATTAGTCATGCCAGCTGGGGAAACAGAAGAGTTCAAGCTTATTCCTGGCAAGAAAGATAAAACCGTAAAGATAGGTTCGGGTCTGCCGGAACCTCTCCGAACGAACCTTATGGAGCTCCTACGCTGTTACATAGATATCTTTGCGTGGGAACCTCAGGATATGCCAGGGGTGAGTAGGAAGAATGATGAACACCGGCTGGAGGTAGACCCATCTAAGAAGCCAGTTCGGCTGAAGAGGCGGATTTTTTCACCAAAACGCCAGCGGATCATTGATGAGGAGATTGCGAAGCTGTTGGCTGCGGACTTCATCTTTGAGATCGACTACCCGGAGTGGATGGCAAATATGGTGCTGTAATGGGAAGTGGCGAGTTTGCATTGACTACACAGATTTGAACAAAGCCTGCCCAAAGGACTTCTATCCTCTACCCCACATTGACCAACTCATCGATGCGACTTTGGGGTATGCTTTATTGAGCTTTATGGATGCTTTCTCTGGTTACCATCAAATTTCCATGTGTAACGAGGATATACCGAAGATGACGTTCATTACGCATCATTCGGTATATGCCTACAAGAAGATGACCATTGGCCTGATCAATGCGGGAGCAACATACCATAGAATGATGAACTTCGTCTTCAGATACCAGCTGGGCAGAAATATGGAGGTGTACATCGATGATATGATCGTAAAGAGCGTGCTTGTACAGAAACACTTGGATGATTTGGAAGAATGCTTTCAAACGGTCTGTTATCACAACTTGAGGCTAAATCCGACCAAGTGCACCTTCGGTCTTGGTGCTGGCAAGTTTCTAGGTTATCTTGTCAGTTAGAGGGGTATCGAAGCCAACCCGGAGAAGATCCAGGCAATCTTGAATATGAAGACTCCTCAGTCATTTAAAGATGTTCAGCGTCTGACCGGGAGGATTGCAGCTTTGAGGAGGTTCATGTCCAAGTCGGTAGAAAGATGTTTGCCATTTTTCGACACATTGAAAGGGGCAAAGAATGCGAGGACATTCCAGTGGACTTCGGAATGCGAAGACGCCTTCCAGAGTATAAAGACCTATTTGTCTTCGGCGCCTTTGTTGGTGAAGCCCGCTCCTGCTGAGCCTCTGTATTTGTACTTAGCAGCTAATTCGTTGGCAGTGGGAGCAGTTTTGGTGCGTGAAGTAGGGGGTAAGAAGCACCCGGTTTACAATGTAAGCCATGTCCTTAAGGATGCTGAAACAAGGTACCCAAATATTGAAATTTTTTCCTTTGCTTTGATGATAGCTAGTCGAAAGCTTAGGCAATATTTCCAGGGTCGATTGTTGGTGGTATATACAGATCAGCCTCTGAAGAAGGTTCTGGGCAAACCTGAAGTTTCGGGAAGATTAGCTACATGAAAAATGTAGTTGTCCCAATTTTTTATTGAATATCATCCCCGAACAGCTATCAAAGGGCATGCCTTGGCTGATTTTGTGGTCGGATGTTCGTTTTCTGAAGTGGATGATGCTGTGACAGAAGTTGAAGGGTCAGACAGGGTAGTTGTGGTTCTTCAACAGAAGCAGAGCTCATGGACGTTGTATGCAGATGGGTCTTCTACTTCAGACATCAGTAGAGCAGGGATCATTTTGACAAGTCCGGAGGGATTCAAAGTGCAACAGGCCTTCAGATTCGGGTTCAGGGCTACGAACAATGAGGCAGAGTATGTGTGACAGCACCAAATTCGGGTCCTCTGACCTCGATTCGGTCATCACGATAAAATACTAACATCCACCTCTAAACAACGTACGATAACTAAAATGCGGAATATAATAAACGTACGTCGTTCATTCAAAAGGTGTTACTAGTCCCAAGATTCGATAACCTTAAAATACAATCTTACAAACATACCCTAAAATAATAATTAGGTTTCACATTACATAACAGTAATTTAAATTATGCACATAGTAAAGTCTGCTCCTGGAGACTATCCTACATCTTCCCTTTACCCTTGTCCTTTCCTGAGGTCTCGGGCTTAGCTGCAATATAATTCATGATATAGCAAGGATGAGCAACAAGTTTGCTCAACAAGTTAAATACAACAATAAGGATATATCATGATGAAAGGAAAATATCTGGCAAAGAATTCAACAATATGAATATTAGAAGTAAAGACAATGATTTACTTTTAGAATAACTGCTAGTCAAGTAGACTTTGAACTATAACACTCCAATGGAATCAATAATTAATTGACCCTTTGGTTACTGGCTACAAAATAAGTACTTGAGGGGATCAGCCTTGCGTACACCATGTATATGCATAACATTTAAATCTGTTCTTTGTATCTTATATTAGATACCTGGGGTGCTCCCCTATCATAAGAGGGGTGTTCATTCAGTCTAAGAATCCTTACCATCAATTGGTTGGGATAGCTTTTATAAAACTTCATTTACTTGTCTGACCGAACAAAGGTTCAGACTCTATCTGACACAGTTCAAGAATTATAAAACTTTAAATGAAGTACAAGTCCAAGACTGTACGAATTTAAGTGCACTAAGTGCGAATGTCAATAATATCGATGTGGAATAATTGTAAGGTAATTAACCCACTTAATAACATGTTTGGAAATAAAGTTCAAGCCCAAATGAATAACTTTCAATTCAATAATAACCTGCTCAACATAATTTAGGGTAAGTTCAGGGAAACTTGCTTAACAAAAGTAGGGTTCAAGGAACTTGCTCAATAAAAGTAGGGTTCAAAGAACTTGCATAAACATATACCTATTTGCACAAAATAAAGGTAGTGCGTAAGGTTTAGATACTTGCTTACGATATGCGTTAATTAAAGTAATGCAAGGGTTTAGGATACTTGCCTGTTTGCTCAGCTACAGTATAATACTAGCTTTAACTAATTGCGTTGAAATGACCTAACATTAACAAGTCGGTCTTTCAATTAGTACGTGTAAACTAAGATGAGTCCACACTTAAAGAATTAAGTCATCACATAGCATGTTTCTTAACACATTACATGGCACATTGGTCACATATTACAAGATAAAGAAAACATGTAAGCATGCCTTAAATTTCAGAACCAAAAACAGAATCTGGCAAAACTGCAGGATGGCATTGCAATAACTACAGTCTAGAGGCCTAGGGATCTGGCCAGCTTGCCAAGACTGCCCCCGCCGAACACTGTGTTTGAGTAGCTCTCTCCGACTTCATTCAACTCTAACACATTAATAACACATACCGTTTAACATACATAAATGCTAGAGTTTCACAAATAACACATGATCATACTTGAGTTCATTACTTCAAGTTTTAACTTCCAATTTATATGTCATTAACATAAAAATCATGTAACCATCATGCTCAGTACATATGTATCATGTATAGGAGTATTATAGTCATAACATGACATCTTACTACTTTAGTATCTAAGTACTCACATAATATGCAACTTATGTTTGAAAATATGTCCAAGGTTGTCTTTGAAGTCTTTTTAGCACGAATGATGCAATATACACATACAAGACAACTTTAGAACTCATATCATGAGGAGTTAAGTTATGTTTAACCTCTTTAAACACCAGAACCTAAATCATGTAGTATTCATGTATATTACTTTAATATAACAAACTTTTCCTTTAAAACATTCTCTAACACAAAGCTAACAAGTTTGAATAATGATAAAGACACTATACATCATATATCATGTTCACTTAGGTTCCAAATCAGACATGTAAATGGTCTCGTAAGTTCAGAACTTGTGAACATAAGTTTTCCTCAAAGTTAGTTTTGAAAACTTTATGTTTTGCTATAACTTTCTTACTAATCCAAATTGATTACTTCATACCACATACAAAGGCTTTATATATCATGTTATACTCCTCTATAGGCATTATATAGGTCATAACTTCAATTTAGTAACACATATCACAAAATGAAACCAAAGAATCGGTTCTGGAAATGCAATGCCTTGTTGCGTTGCACCCTAGTACAAATAGGGCGCAACTACGCCATGCTGGAGACAGAACTGATTTTGGGTTCTGGCCAGATTCTTGGGCCACACCCTAGTACAAATAGGGCGCAATTGCTAAGGCAGGTACTACATCGAAGACGATGGCAGACTCATTTGCGAGCCTTAACCACTTTGATCCCTTTTAGTTTAAACATGCTCCAAACAATCAATTAAGACTTCAAACATGTAGACATATATCATAAACATATCATGGCATGATAATTCACATTGATTAACAAGGAATTCAAGAAATTCCTAAGAATTTGACAATACCCAACTAAGAACACAATTAGAGTTTATACCTTGTTAGGCTTGAAATGAACTCCTCACACACTGAGTATGATTCTACAATATGCTCAGCAACTTAGAACTACTCAACTTAGAATTGCTAGCAACCAAAAATACGTAAATTGGCCTAGAAATCATTACCAATGCTTAGCCCATTTGGAAAATACGTAAATTGGTTTTAGGTTACTATTCATTGTACCTTTGTGCCACAAATTTTGGGACAAGGAGCAAAACTCAGCATTTGCAAAAGAAATGAAATGCCACACTTGGCTAATACATAATATACATAATATATACTTTGGTTATAAATTATGTATGCACAATTCATCTCACATAACATAGGTTATAATGATTTAAAAGAACATACAATGTATTTCCAAATTACAAGATATCAAGTAGTGCATATACATATAATTCATGTACATTTTCTATTACCATGACTGTTATCATCATAATAACTTAATGAAATCATTATTAATTTAATAATTGATATTATTATATGTCAATAGGGTATACATGAATTTTTACCCACACACTTCATATCATATAACAATATTATTATACAACTCACATGAATGCAAATAACTCATACTATATAGCCTATATATAATATATAGACCTATTAATGTGCCACCTTGTACTATATAAAATATATAGTTAGCTACCATATAATAAAGGTTTACTATATTGTACAAGTTAATCAAGTAAACATATAATCATTTTATAAACTATTAATCTATTACACATTAATTATTATTTATTCATAATAATTATTAATTAACACATTATCAATTAATTACTCATAATTACAAATTAATCAATGTGTTCAACTCATTGCTACTATATTCAAATAAATTGAATATTTAATTAATACTCTTATCAAGTCTTTGATATTAGAATCTTAGGGTTAGTCCACTAATTTAAATCAACTATTAATGACTCCTTTAATCATTTCGTAAATTCACATAACCACTTAAGGTTTAAATAACTCACAAAGCTAACTCATTAAAATTAAATCACATATTTAATTAATAAGGAGTTTCAAATTCGTGGACGTTACAGTATGAGGCGGTGCTAGCAGGGTTACGACTGGCTAAGAGTCTCGAAGTGCAGAGGATAGTCATCTTCAGTGATTCTCAGTTGGTCGTCAAGCAAGTCTTAGGAGAATACGAAGCTCGAGGTCAGAGAATGATCAAGTACTTGGCAGAGTTGATGGATCGGCTTCAGTATTTCTAGTCGTATTAGTTCCAAGGGGTCGAGCGTAATGACAATTCCATTGTCGATGCGCTGTCAAAGCTGGCCACTACGGATGCTAATATCTTCGATGGGTCTGTTTACGTAGAAATTTTGCAGCATCCTAGTGTTCAACACGATTTAGTAATGTGTATTATTCGTTCCAACTGTTGGTTGACTCCATATCTGGAGTATCTGGCAGATGGCGTCCTTCCTTCGGATCAGATGCTGGCCAAGAAAGTGAAATATAAGAGTGCTAACTTCGTTTTGATAGATGGGGATCTCTTTCGAAGGGCCTTTTCATCTCCACTACTGAAATGTTTAACTCCATTCGAAGCTGAATATGCTCTTCGAGAGGTTCACGAGGGCATTTGTGGCGACCATATAGCTGGTAAGTCATTAGCCTACAAAGTACTTCATCAGGGATACTACTGGCCTACAATCTTGAAGGAAGCTACGGAGTACGTCAAGAAGTGCGAGAAGTGTCAACTCCACAGTCCGATCCCACATCAGCCACCAGAAGAGCTATACTCGATCTTATCTCCTATACCCTTTGTTGTCTGGGGGGTTGATATACTGGGTCCATTGCCAAAAGCTAAAGGTCAAGTTAGTTTTGTTATAGTCGCCATTGATTATATGACCAAATAAGTTGAAACGAAGCCACTTAGGTTGATAACGGAACAAGAATGTTTGAAGTTCATGAATGAGTCAGTAGTATTTCATTTCGGAATTCCTAAGGTGGTGATATCAGATAACGGACGCCAGTTCGTGGGATCAAAATTTGAAGCATTTTTGAAGGAACTGGGGTTCAAAGATGAAAAGACTTCATTGCTCATCCATGCAATGAATGGGGCGGTGTTGAGGTGACCAACGTAACGTCACCGAATGGGATCAAGCGAAGACAGGATAAAGCAAAGGGAAGATGGCCAGAGGAGCTTCTCAGCGTATTATGGGCTTATCGGACTACACCGAGGACTACAACAGGGGATTCACCTTTCAGGATGGCCTATGGTACTGATGCCTTAGTCCCAGTTGAAATTGGATCTTCAAGTCTTCGGGTCAGTCAATTCAAAGAGATTTACAATGAAGAAGGGCTAAAGGTCAATCTGGATTTACTCGAAGAAGTCAGGGAAATAGCTTTGATCAGATTGGCGGCCTATCAGCGAAGAGTGGCTAAACATTATAATAAGGGGGTAAAGCTTCGTAGATTTGAAGTGGGATATTTTGTCCTCAGGGAAGTCGAAGCATCTATGCCTCAAAACTTGGGAAAGCTGATGCCAAACTGGGAAGGACCGTATGAAGTTGTTGAAGTACCGAAGCCAGGGACTTATTGATTGAGGGCATTAGACGGATCAGAGATCAAGAATACTTGGCACGCCGACAGACTTCAGAAATATTTTCAGTAGATACGGTATCAGTATAACGAAATTCTGTAAAATATTTTGAAACATCATCAATAAAAGATCCTTTTCTCAAATTCGTCTTCTGTTCATTGATGTCCATAACTTCATCGGTGTAAGGAGGTTCGAGTGTACTCGCTGACCATTCGATGGTAGCCTTATCGATAGGTGGTCCTTATGATTTTTGTCAGGCCCTTCGTGGTAGGCAAAATTCATCGGTGTAAGGAGGTTCGGGTGGACTTGTTGACCATTCGATGGTAGCCTTATCGGCAGGTGGTCCTTATGAATTTGTCAGGCCCTTCGTGGTAGGCAAACTTCATCGGTGTAAGGAGGTTCGGGTGGACTTGCTGACCATTCGATGGTAGCCTTATCGGTAGGTGGTCCTTATGAATTTGCCAGGCCCTTTGTGGTAGGCAAATTTCATCGGTGTAAGGAGGTTTGGGTGGACTCGCTGACCATTCGATGGTAGCCTATCTGGTCGGAGGAATCCTGTGGGTTTGTTAGGCCCTTCGTGGTAAACAAATTCCCGATGAAACAGATCTACCTCACACTTCGGTAACGAATAAGTATCCCTTTACTTTATTACCTGATTTTGTCTAAGTGTTGAGTTCGGATTGCCTCGTTATTTAACTTGATATTATCTATTATATGACTTGTTTAGTTATTTATTAACAGTTTAAGTTAAGTTCAAAAAGAAACTCATACATTTTTCAAGATAATTGATACTGAATTATCGACAAGAAAGGATTAATACCGAAGTCATAAGGAACAAAATTAACTATTCATTAATATTTAACTGTTTACATAGAAAGATGGAAATCTTTACAAAAAACCTAAATCTAGGAAGAAGTAGTAAACTGTTTCAGGCATTGTCTTCGCCATCTAAAGAGTCCAGAAGAGTTGGATCTACCTTGGCCGCTACCAGCTTTTCTTTGCCACGGCTTCGGCAAATCTCATAACCCTCAGAATACATTTTTACGATTTCTGCGTTCAGCTCGTCGAATTCCCGATATTCTGCTTGAATTTACTTACGAAGTTCTTCGGTCAGGGGGGGGGGGACCTAGCTCTTCCAATGCTTGTAGTTTACTTTGAAGTTTGCGACGCCTGACATAATGTTTCTCCTTGTCAACTCTGGCCTTAACTTGAACTTCGTTAATTTGCTTCACTAGGCTTGAATTAGCAACAGCCAGCTCTTCACTCTTAGTCTTCAGAATTTCATTATTCTGGACCAAGTCTACATTCATATTGACGATGTCGTGATGTCTAGCCTTGATCGTCTTCATCTCTTCCTTGGTGGTCTTCAGCTCTTCTTTGGTTTGATTTAAATCTTTTTGAAGACATTCGTTGTTGAAAAGCGCAATATCACGCTCACTTCTTTCTTTTGCCAAAGCTGAATTCAGTATGGCATTTTCTTTTCGTGCAGCCTCCTCTTCGGCTTCGGCTTCTTTATATTTTGTACGTAAACATCCAAATATAGCGTTCATATGCATATGTTCAGTGTTATCCTAACAAGTTTATATATGAGCAGAAGACTACATAAACAAGATATTGAAAAGGTACCTTAGCCTGGTAACTCATGCCCTCATTAATTAAATCCATGATCGAGCTGTTACCAAATCGATGGTCGTCAATGTCCCGGACGAAAGCATCAAAGAGTTTGAAGGGGAAATTGGCATTAAATTGAGGCCATAGAGTCGGCGATGCCATGGACTCATTTTGAAATTCTGAAGAAGACAGCTTCGAGGGAGAAGGTACAGATCGTTCAGGACTTGGAAATGGTTCGGTGTAAACATTTTTAGGTGATGGGGATCGGTCGTGAGCAATTTCATGTGGTGGTGAAGGGACCAGTGTTGGACTCGGTTGACTATTAGAAGGTTGTTTTCTCTTACGAGAAAATGAAGGGATGGACTCGGTTTGCTCATTATCATCTGAAATTTGGATCTCTACGGGGATTGTTAGGGAAGGATCATATGTGGAAGAAGGCACCCGAAGGGCATCGGCGGAGAGAGGAGTGACTTTGACCCTTAGCTTCTTAACACGAAGGACTTGGGTCCGTTCGTCCATGGGCAGGTCGAGCAAACTCCCTCTGGCAGGAGCAAAGTTTGGTGGTTCAGGGGTTTGTTCAGGCGGATGGTTTGTTTCCATACGGGCAGATCTGGGTTGTCAGATGGCTCTCTTCTTTCGGCGAGGTTGAATAGATTCCTCGACAGTTTGAGGTTCAGTAGTAGATGTCTCTGTGATGGGAGGGTCAGCCAGTGGAGATTCAACTGTGGAGACTTCGGTAGTTATTTCTGAAGGTTTACCAGTTAAGAAATCTTCCAAATCTCTTATATCTGAAGAGGTCAGCTTGATCAAAGACACTACAAGGAGTATATAATAATTATTCAGAATCAATACTATCTAAAATATTCAAGAAATAGTACGAAGGACAGTTCGAGACTTACAATTATGGCCATACAACCATGCTTGTTTGGTGAGGAGTCCGTAATTCCACTCTTCCTTTCGGGAAGTTTTCAAAGAGCTCTATCATTTCATTCACCCGTTCTTCAAGAATGCCACCAAAATCTGCAGAGACTTTTTCTTGAATAGACCAGTTCAGCAGAGAAGTAATTTTTGTCCCCTTGATAAAGAATCACCCCTTATGCCATCCTTTGTTACAAGAAGGGGTCGAGACCAGAGAACGCCTCTCAAACTTCTCGCTTGTCTTCGGTGCTTGCTTACTCAAAGACTTAAACCCCTTTTCCCGAGTTTGGCCGATTTTGTAAATGGTGAAGAAAAAATTGAGAGTGGGTTCAACGCCTACTTCGTGGCAGAAGGAGATGAAGACGAGGATATGAATATATGAATTCGGCACCAATTGGGCGAACCCAACGCCAACAAACCCTAACAGGGTAACTAGAAAAATGTGAAGAGGGAATCGAACCCCCTTTTCAAGCAGAGTCACAAGAATGGACATCCAACCTATCGGACGTTGGTACATTCGCTCGTTGGACCCCTGAGCCCTTACTAGATGGGTATCGGGGATATGGTAGAGAGTCTTAATCTTGCGAAGTTCGATCTCGGTAACAGTAGAAGGAGTGTTGGCGTGGGGGTATTGTTCTTTGCTCGCGAAGAATTCGGAGGGGCTGGGAAGTGGTTTGGGGATTGGAACTCGAAGCCTCTTTGCTAGGGCTTGGGTTAGGAGGAATGGTGGTAATAGGAGATACTCGAAGGGGAGAACCTTGGTCAGAACTCTGGGAAGCCATTGTTGATTAATTGCAGAGAGAAAGAAAGAAATCTGGAAGAAGGAGAAGGCAATAAGCTTTTGTAAATTCGAAATGGCAGGGAACCGTCTAAAGTTAGTGGGTAGTACCTTTTATAGTAGGCGGTCTTTTCAAATTTTTATGAAAATCGAGGGATGCATTAATTGGAGGTAATGATGTAGGAGGGGAAGAGGTAGCGTCTGATTTTGGGTTTAAAACTTTAACCGAAGTGGGTTTCCATCGATTGGGCTTCTGGTTTCATTTGAATTGTTGATTGGTATTTCTCTTTTGGGCCTCGGTAAGATCCTTTTGGGCCTTCATTAATCTTATCATAATTCCTTTTGATCCAGACCTGTAACATTTATACTCTTTCATTAAACATCCTGTTTAATAAAAGACTAGGGGGCAATGTTGGGCCATTATACTTTGGGTAATGGGCCGAACCGAATGGGCCCCTCCCTTAGATCACAATATCTTAAGTATTGGGCCAACTCAGTGGATTACTTTGATTGGATCTTGTAAGACTTGGGCTAAATTGCTGGATCAACCCATTACATATTTAAATATCTACATCTTTGACCGGTAATGATGAAAGAATATGACAGTTGACTGTTATCTCTGCCAAACATTAATGTGGATGGAATTCATAGTCGGTCGGCGGTGGCAAACAGTGACAAGATGTAGTGGGTGAGCTGCATGCATTCGGCTGAGATGACCATGGGTGGGGGACTGTGTCAGCAGTAGTGGGTGGCACAGGAAATCGGACTTTGGGGTATATGTTAGCAAAGGCATCACACAATCAAGGTAGGTAACACTTAACTGAATTATTCTCTCTCTCAAGCACTAGATATTATTTCCTCCATTGTTAACCTTGTGATCGTCTGTACTGACTCTCACGCCGGAGCTATCCCCCGACGGTCCAATCTTCAAGCTTTTGGCGATTGTCGTGTTTATTGTGCAGGATTTGGACGCGTCTTACGTGATTGGGACGTGAGAAAAGATCTTGGCGTTAACATGATCCAATATCATGTATTAATATATCTAATCATAATTTGACAGAAAAGTAGTCTAGTCTAATTAATATGAAAATTCAATTTATACTTGCAATATAATTACAAACCTATTTGGTAATCCCATGCTTAAAGAAACATAGGGAAGAATCGCATCATGATGAAGAATGTCAAACCATACTGCAAGACACATGCAGCAAGTAGAACCAATATCAGATCAATATTCATCTATATATACATACATACATATACTTAAAAATGAAAATTTTAATTTTAGGAGTAAAATTACTTTGTTTTATTAAGAATTTATTAAATAATCATAATTAAACTTGACTAAAGTATAGCTTATATATATATATATATATATATATATATATATATATGGGAATGATTTATAGATTGAAATCAACGGCACGGCCGGGACAAAGCTCCAATATAACAAATGAACCACTACAACTAAGGGTGTAAATGAATCGAGTCGAGCCGAGTATTGAGGTGCTCGGATTTGGTTCACAGAATTTATCGAGTATAAAATAAGGTTTGATTGAGGCTCATTTTGCTACCGAGTCGAGCATGATCTCAAATTTGAACTTTTTGAACGAATATGATCCGAGTATCAATATAAAATTGTAATTTGAAGAGGTACGAGCAATTTACTAAACTTCAAAATTTATTCATATTTGACTCATTTATATTTCTAATCAAACACGAATCGTACTTTTAGTCGAACGAGTACGAATCGAACTAGAACTGTTTATTTATTTTACAACTTTAACGGGAACTACAAGTAAAAATACTGGTGGCAACATGACAATTGCATAACCATATAAAAATGGTAACCTGGATTCATCAGATAGATATGTGGCACAATTTCCAATGGAAGCAAACAGAATGGTGCGTATCTAGACACTTATATATATATATATATATATATATATATATATATATATATATATATATATATATATATGGGAAAATGGCTCTACAAATGTGTTTTTTATTTTTACATGATTCCAAAACGGTGTCGCTTTTGAAAGATTTACGCGTTCTCCTCCCAAATCAGAAATAGTTGTCCTACTTTTCTCCCCCTCATCCTCCTAATCGCTGCCTGAAATCGAGGATTAGAAGGAATGGGGCGCCAATAAATCTCCGGAGCCAGAATTTGATTCACCGCATATTGATTTCTCTGAAACGGATTTCACCAAGATTTAAGCGGAAATGATGAATTGTGAAGAAAGAGGGAGGAAGATAAATTCGAAGGTATTGGGTAGCATTTGACGCTGGCTTGTTCGTCGGCAAACCCTTCATGTCACAAACACCTATCTTTTAACCACTGCTATTGTAATTTTCTCTAATCTTTTGATTTTTTTTATGTACGATGTAATCCTTCTTCAAAAGAAACTAAATCAATAATTGGGGCTTTGCAGGTTCATGGTCCTACTATGCTCCTTCCCTTCAAAAGAAACTAAATCACTAAGATTTTTGTTTCATTTTTAACCCATTTTTGTTGATTTATTTTATTTTTTTGGGTTTTCTGTGTAGACTCATAATTCGTTTAATATTTGTAGGTTCCTGAAGGGCATGTTTGGATTGAGGGAGATAAGAAATATGTTTCCAATGATTTGAGGAAGTTTGGCCCTGTTCCTTGTGGACTTATACAATGCAGAATATTTTGGAAAGCGAGTGTTTTTAACTTCGTATATTTGTCTTCTAAATAATGGCATTTTATCTCTCTGTCTAAAAAATAGTACTGGTCCATTTTTCAATTTATGTTTGTATAAATATTAAGCAGTAATTAGATAATGTTAAAGCTAAGATCTTTCATCACATCCCAATCACCAAGACGTGTCCGATATCCTGCACAATTCAACAAGTCAACACCAAAAGCTTGACGGCTTGACCGTCGGGGGATAACTCCGGCGTGAGAGTCAGTATCGGCGATCACAAGGTTAACAATAGAGGAATAATATGTCTAGTGTATTGAGAGCGATAATAATTTGGATCAGTGATTTGTTTTGTTACCTGTTTCCCTTGTATGATCATCGTCCCATATGCACTCCAAACCCGGTTTACCGTGCCATCCACTCTTTCTCGACCACGCCCCCATCCCTAGTCATCTCGGTTAAAGTGTGCATTTCATCAACTACCTGCACGCCATCGTTTGCCATCATGGAATTATCGAGTCCCATCCTCATTAATGCCATGCAGAAAGGTGGAAGATAACAGTCAACAGTTATATTTTTGTAATGATTACCGGTCAAAGCTGGGATAAGAGACAGTTTGTGTAATGGGCTGATCCAATGACTAAGCCCAATGCAATAAAGATGACCCATTGACCGGAATAACCCAATAGAATGGTCAAATGAATTGGCCTAAGCTATTCGGCTCAAAAGAACAAATATAACATAGTCCAAGGGAGGAGCCCATTAGGTCTGGCCCAATAGTGAAAGTACCATGGCCCAACATTGCCCCTCAGTCTTTTATTAAACAAGATGTTTAATGAAAGACTGTTAATAATATAGGCCCATGATAAAATGAATGGTAATAAGCTAGAAGGGGTTAAGAGAAATATCACCGAGGCTCAACTGATAGGTGCTAGCCAATAATTCAAATAAAATTGAGGCCCAAAAGAGAGAAGCCCAGTCCGGTTAAAGAATTAAACCCAAATTCAGACGCTACCCCTTCCCATTCGCTATCATTGCTGCTAATTAAATGTGTCGCCCTCGTGTACCGTGTAACCGTCAGTATAAAAGATAATTTCCCCCATTTTTGACAGTTTTACCTGCCAATTTGAAATTTAGACCTCCGAGTTCTCTTCTTCAACTCTCGAGCCTTTCTTTCCTTCTGCAAGATCTCAACAATGGTGACCCTTAATACAAATCAGAGCTCCCCAATTCGGGAAACCCCCCTTACTATAGTTCCACCTAACATAGGTCCCAACGAAGAAGCTTCGAGTTCCAACCCTCAAGCCGAGAAACCAAGCATGAATCTACCTCCAAAAACCCCTCCTACTCCCTTTGAATTCTTCAGGAGTAAGGAACATTTTACACACGCCAATACTCCTTCTGAAATATCAGAGATTGGTTTAAAGAGAATTCGTACTCGATATCAAATCCCTGATACCCATCAGGTGAGAGTTCCACGGTCCGAAGAGCGAATGTATCAACGACCGGAAGGTTGGACGGCCGTTCTAGTGACCCTTCTGGAGAAGGGGGTTCGATTCCTCTTGCACATTTTTTTGATTACCCTTCTAGGGTTTGTCGGTGATGGTTTTGCCAAATTGGTGTCGAACTCCTACATTCATATCCTCACCTTCATTGCTTTCTGTCATGAAGTAGAAGTAGAGCCCTCTCTTGACTTTTTCTTAAGTATTTACAAGATTGGCCAAACCCGGGAAAAAGGGTTTAAGGCTTTGAGTAAATTACCATCGAAGACAGGTGAGAAGTTCAAAAGACACTCGCTAATCAATACTCCTTCCAGCAATAGAGGATGGCACAAAGGGTGGTTCTTCATCAAAGGACCAAAAATTGCTTCCTTGCCGGGTTGGGTCATTGAAGATGTAGTTTCTGCTGACTTCGGTGACATCTCAGAAGAACGTGTAGGTGAAATGATAGAGTTATTTGAAAACTTCCCATCAAAAGAATGGAATTACTTGTTTTTTACTAAGCAAGCCTGGTTATATGAGCACAAATGTAAGTTTTAATTTATTTGTTTGCACAATTATTTGAAATTTTTATTGATATAGATTTTGACATGTGACTTTTTGTTTTTCGTAGTATCTTTGATTAAAACGTCTTCTATAGACGTAAGAGATTTGGAAGATTTCCTGGCTAGAAAGTCTGCAGAAGTCACTGCCGACCCTCCACAACAGGCAACCCCATCTTTAGACAACCCGGTTGGAAAGTCTGTAGAAGTCACTGCCGACCCTCCACAACAGGCAGCCCCATCCGAAGATAACCCACCTACTGAAACACATACTGCTGAACCCCAAATTCATGAACCAGAAGACGATGAACCCATTCTTCCGGAAGAAATCCTCCAACCTCGCCGAAAGAAGAGAGCCATCCAAAAACCCAAACCAATTTCCATCCCATCAGATTCTGAACCCCTCTCTGAACCTGAACCAATTATTAACCCAACACCTGCTCGTGGGAGTTTACTCGATCTATCCGTAGACGATCGTAAACAGGTCCTTCGAGTCAAAAAATTAAGAACCAAGATTACTCCCCTAACCCCTGATGAACTCAGAGTGTCTTCTTCAACTATTCTCCCCCTACAACCCTAATGGAAACTCGAGTTGCTAATGAAGAAGAGCAAATCGAACCCACTGCAGCACCATCCTGAAAGAGAAAATAACCATCTACCAGTCAACCAAATTCATCATCTATCCCTTCATCAACTCGGGAACTTACTCCCGTTCGTTCTCCATCCCCCGAGAACATATACACAGATCCTACACCATCACCTCCTCGTGAAGAACCTACGCCCTTCTTTTCAAGGCCTTCTGTCGATGAGTTTCAAAATGATGCGATGGGGTCTCCAACTTTATGGCCCCAATTCAATGCCAATTTTCCTTTCCAACTCTTTAATTTGTTTGTCAAAGATACCGATGAGCATCGGTTCGGCAATAGTCCCGTTCTGGACTTGATCAAGGAAGGAATGAGTTATCATGCCAAGGTAAACAGTAATTTATTTGTTCTTTTGAAATTATACTTATCTCTTGAAGATTTAGCTGACTATCTTCACATTTCTACAGGCCAATGCTGTCTTCGGGCGTCTTCTTCCACGATACCAAGAAGTCGAAGCTGAAGAAGACGCAGCTAGACATGAAAATATCATTCTGAAGTCTGCGTTGGCAAAAGAGAGAAGTCAACATGGAGATGTCCTCCATACTAATGAGGGTCTTCGGAGAGAGTTGGCTCAGACTAAAGAAGCTCTGAAGGTATCTAATGATGAGCTGAAATCGACTAAGGAAGAGCTGAAGACGACTAAAGTCAGTGAACAAAAGTTAGCTGATATGAATGTCAGTTTTGTTGAAGAGAACGAAGATTTAAAGGCTAATACTGAAGAACTTGTTGCAGCCAATCAGAACTTAACGATACAAGTCAACAGTCTTCAGGCAAAGGCCCGTGAAGAAAAGGAAAAACATTCATCCAAACGTCGGAAGCTTCGTCATAAGCTGAAAGCCTTAATGGGGCGAAGTCCTCCCTTAACCGAGGAACTGCGCAAGCAAATTCAGACTGAATACCGTGCGTCCGAGGAGTTAAGTGCAGAAATACTTTGGGTATATTTGGAAGGGTATGAGGTCTGTAGAAGTTGAGGCAAAGAAAAATTGGTAGCAGCCCAACTAGATCCGGCCTTGCTGGACTCCGAAAATGAAGATAATGTCTGAATTTAACCTTACTGCATTCTAGTTTCTAGGAACTTTGTGTAAAAATTTCAATCGTATGTAATCGTTTAACTATTAATGAAATATTGAGTTCGTGACTTATGACTTCTGTGCAATTACTTTAATATTAATGATTTTGAAAAATGTACAAGCTCTTTATAAACTTAACTTAAACTGTTAGTTAACAACTAGGTGAGTCATACAATAGATAAGATGAAGTTAGATAATGAGGTAATCCGAACTCAACAGTTAGAAAAATTGAGGTAATAAAGTAAAAGAATACTTATTCATTATCGAAGTGCGAGATAGATCTGCTTCATAGGGAATTTGTTTGCCACGAAGGGCCTAACAAACCCACAAGATGACATTTGCCTACCACGAAGGGCCTGACAAAGTCTAAAGGACGACAATTGCCTACCACGAAGGGCCTGACAACGTCTAAAGGATGGCATTTTCCTACCATGAAGGGCCTGACAAACCCATAAGGACGACAATTATCTACCACGAAGGGCCTGACAACGTCTAAAGGATGGCATTTGCCTACCACGAAGGGCCTGGCAAACCCATAAGGATGACAATTGTCTACCACGAAGGGCCTGATAACGTCTAAAGGATGTCATTTGCCTACCACGAAAGGCCTGACAAACCCATAAGGACCATCTGCCATTAAAACTACCATCGAATGGTCAGCGAGTCAACCCGAACCTCCTTACGCTAATGCAATGAACAGCAACGAAGACAATACTTGTTGAGAAAAAATGACTTTTTATTGATGATGACTTAAATATTTACAGACTTTCGGTATACTGACATTGTATTTAATGAAAATATTTCTAAAGCCTGCCAGCATGCCAAGTATTTCTGATTTCTAATCCGTCAAATGCCCTCAACCTATAAGTCCCTGGCTTCGGTACTTCGATGACTTCATACGGTACTTCCCTGTTCGGCATCAGCTTTCCCAAGTTTTGAGGTGTAGATGCTTCGACCTCTCTGAGAACAAAATCTCCCACTTCAAATCTATGAAGCTTTACCCCCTTATTGTAATGCTTAGCCACTCTTCGCTGATAGGCTGCCAATTTGATCAAGGTCGTTTCTCTGACTTCTTTGAGAAAATCCAGATTGACCTTCAGCCCTTCTTCGTTGTAGATCTCTTTGAATTGACTGACCTGAAGACTTGGAGATCCAATTTCGACTGGGACTAAGGCATCCGTACCATAGGCCAGTCTGAAAAGTGAATCCCCCGTTGTGGTCCTCGGAGTAGTCCGATAGGCCCATAGCATGCTGAGCAGCTCCTCTGGCCATCTTCCCTTAGCTTCATCCAGCCTACACTTGATCCCATTCAGCAGCGTTCTGTTGGTTACTTTGACTTATCCATTCGACTGAGGATGAGCTACTGAAGTCTTTCTGTGCTGAATTCCCAACTCCTTCAAAAATGCTTCAAATTTTGATCCCACAAACTGACGTCCGTTGTCCGATATCACCACCTTAGGAATTTTGAAACGAAACACTACTGACTCCTTCATGAACTTCAAGCATTCATGTTCCGTTATTAACCTAAGTGGCTTCGCTTCTACCCATTTGGTCATATAATCGATGGCGACTATAACAAAATTGACTTGACCTTTAGCTTTTGGCAATGGACCCAGTATATCAGCCCCCCAGACAGCAAAGGGTATAGGAGATAAGATCGAGTATAGCTCTTCTGGTGGCTGATATGGGATCGGACTGTTGAGTTGACACTTCTCGCACTTCTTGACATACTCTGTTGCTTCCTTGAAGATGGTAGGCCAGTAGTACCCCTGACGAAGTACTTTGTAGGCTAATGACTTAACAGCCATATGGTCGCCACAGATGCCTTCGTGAACTTCTCGGAGATCATATTCAGCTTCGGACGGAGTCAAACATTTCAGTAATGGAGAAGAGAAGACCCTTCGAAAAACATCTCCATCTATCAAAATGAAGTTAGCACTCTTATATTTGATTTTCTTAGCCAACATCTGATCCGAAGGAAGGATGCCATCTACCAGATACTCCAGATATGGAGTCAACCAGCAATTAGTATGATCAATGCACATTACCGATTCATGATGAACGCTAGGAAGCTGGAGAATTTCCAAGTAAACGGATCCATCAAAAAAATTAGCATTCGTAGTAGCCAGCTTCGAGAGTGCATCGACAATGGAATTATCGTTACGATCAACTCCCTGAAACTCGTAGGACTGGAAATACTGAAGCCGATCTTTCAATTTTGCCAAGTATTTGACCATCCTTGGACCTCGAGCTTCATACTCCCTTGAGGCTTGCTTGACGACCAACTGAGAATCGCTGAAGATGACTATTCTTTGCACTTCGAGACTCTTAGCCAATCATAACCCTGCCAATACCGCCTCATATTCTGCCTCATTATTCGTTGCTCTGAACCTGAATCTGATGGCATGCTGCACTTTGAATCCCTCTGGACTTGTCAAAATGATCCCTGCTCCACTGATGTCCAAAGTTGAAGACCCATATGCATACAGCATCCACGAGCTCTGCTTCTATTGAAGAACTGCGACTGCTCTGTCAGACCCTTTAGCTTCTGTCCCAGTCTCATCTGCTTCAGAAAACGAACACTCGACCACAAAATCAGCCAAGGCTTGTCCCTTGATGGACGTTCGGGGATGATATTCAATGAAGAATTGGGACAACTACATCGTCCATGCAGCTAATCTCCCCGAAACCTCAGGTTTGCCCATAATTTTCTTCAAAGGATGATCTGTGTATACCACCAACAATCTACCCTGGAAGTATTGCCTAAGTTTTTGACTAGCAATCATCAAAGCAAAAGAAAACTTTTTAATGTTTGGGTACCTTGTTTCAGCATCCCGAAGGACATGGCTTACATAATAAACCGGGTGCTGCTTACCCCCAACTTCTCGCACCAAAACTGCTCCTACGGCCAATGAACTAGCTACCAAGTACAAATACAGGGGCTCAGTAGGAGCGGGCTTCACCAACAAAGGCGCCGAAGATAAATAGGACTTTATGCTCTGAAAGGCATCTTCACACTCCGAAGTCCACTGGAATGTCTTCGCATTCTTTGGCCCTTTCAAAGTATCAAAAAATGGCAAACACCTTTCTTCCAACCTGGACATGAACCTCCTCAAAGCTGCAATCCTTCCAGTCAGACGTTGAACATCTTTAAACGACTGAGGAGTCTTCATATTCAAAATTGCTTGAATCTTCTCTAGATTGGCTTCAATTCCTCTCTGACTGACAAGATAACCCAGAAACTTGTCAGCCCCTAAACCGAAGGTGCACTTAAAAGGATTCAGCCTCAAATTGTGATGACGAATTATCTGAAAGCATTCTTCTAAGTCATCTAAATGTTTCTGCACCTGCATGCTTTTGACAATGATGTCATCCACGTACACCTCCATGTTCTTGCCCAATTGATATCAGAAGACGTAGTTCATCATCCTCTGGTATGTGGCCCCGACATTGATTAGGCCAAAGGTCATTTTCTTGTAGGCATATATAGAACGATGCGTAATGAACGCCGTCTTTGGTATTTCCTCTTTACACATGGAAATTTGATGATACCCAGAGAATGCGTCCATGAAACTTAATAAAGCATACCCCGAAGTCGCATTGATGAGCTGGTCGATGTGGGGCAGCGGGTAGAAATCGTTAGGACAAGCCTTGTTTAGATTTGTATAGTCGATGCAGACTCGCCACTTCCCATTCTGCTTCTGGACCAGCACCACATTTGTCATCCACTACGGGTAGTCGATCTCAAAGATGAAGTCAACAGCTAACAGCTTGGCAATCTCTTCATCGATGATTCGTTGGCGCTCAGGCGCAAAGATCCTCCTCTTCTGCCGAACCGGATTCTTTGACGGGTCCACTTCTAATCAGTGCTCGGCAATCTTCCTGCTAACCCCTGACATATCTTGAGGTTCCCATGCAAAGATGTCAACATAGCAGCATAGGAGTTCCATGAGGTTTGTCCGGAGACGTTTCGGCAAACCCAAACCTATTTTTTCTGTCTTGTGACTCTTGTTAGGAATGAGCTCAATCTCTTCTGTTTCCCCAGCTGGCATGACTAATGGCTCTAAAATGCTCTCAGTGAAGGGCTCGATCTCTATCGACATGGTCTATTTCTGCTTCGATACCCCCACTCCCGAAGTGATCACGGCATTCCTATAACATCGTCTGGCCAGATCCAGATCTCCTTTCACCTCTCCAACTCCATGAGCCGTAGGAAATTTGATTTTGAAATGAGGGATTGAGGTCACAGCTTGTAAAACAGTTAAAGTATGCCTCCCCAGAATGGCATTATAAGCAGAATCTACATGCACAACATAAAATTTGCAAGTTATTTCTACCGGTAGTTGAATAGTTCCAGCCACCTTGACTGGATCATTGCTAAAACCATATAAAAGCGCTTCCTGTCCGATCTCCATCTTCTGCCCATCCAGATGAATCCTCTGATAAGCGTGGGCATACAGAGTATACACAGAAGACCCATTGTCGATCATCATTCGCTTCA
This sequence comes from Panax ginseng, assembly GCA_020205605.1. Taxonomy (NCBI): domain Eukaryota; kingdom Viridiplantae; phylum Streptophyta; class Magnoliopsida; order Apiales; family Araliaceae; genus Panax; species Panax ginseng. Next base: position 75,889,908 of record CM035136.1, read on the forward strand.
TATCCACCGAATCTACTTGTGCAGTCACCACCAATGATCCCTCATGCGGTTCGATGATTTCCGAAGGACAATCCTCATCAGTAAAAGATATTATCGTACCAGGATAAGGTCTGTCAGTCTTCGGGAGGGTACCCGCCACCGACATGACCGAATCTAGGTAACTTAAGCACTTCTTTCCAACAAGCTTGCCAGAAGTGCCCCAGTGATGACATCTACCACGTGCCTTGCAGGCTGTCTCGGAGCTGGCAATGCTTGCTAAACCTGTTGAGTTGCCTGAACAGGTTCTCTATCTCGTTGTTGGGCTTGTTGAGTCGTTCTTGCAGCCACATACTGAACTAAGGCCCCACCTTGAACCTTCCTTTCTATGAAGTCCTTCAGACTAGCACAGTCGTTTGTATCGTGACCCGAAGCTTGGTGATAGTCACAATATTCTCGAGGTGGTTCGAAGATAGGTTGATTTTTGATTTGTTCTAGGATGATCGCCCTGTCAGTATTGAGTGCAGTGTACGTTCTATTAACCTTTTGGGCAGGAGCAGATGAACGACCTCCCCCCTATCTCCAGTTGTTATTGTATTTCTTCGACCCACCATCATAGCGGTCTTTGTTCCCTTCACTCTTCTTCTGGTCCCCGTCTGTTCTGTCCCGATCTGTCTCCTTAAGCCGATCTGAAGAAGGACGTTTGAGACTATTCATGGCTTCCTCTACCACGATATAGCCTTTTACTTTGTCGAAGGCTTCAGCGAGACTCTTAGGGTGGTGAAACATCAACTTCTTCACCAACTTTTCTGATTTGACCAAGTCTAACCCATTCTAAAATAGTTCAACAGCTTGTAGATCATTCAGGTCTATCACTTGGCTGACTGCTTCACAGAATCGTTTTACATATTGGCCTAAAGACTCATTCGAATACTGTCAAACTTGAGCCAATGAGCCAGTTGGTTTTCCCCTCCTTTTATTGCTCCCAAAGAGAGCATGGAACTTACTGCACATGTCCGCCCAAGATGATATCGAATTCGAAGGCAAAGTCCCCATCCACTTCCTGGCATCCTTTCGGAGTATTGTGACAAAGGTATGACACTTAGCAGCATCGCTAAAGTCATAATAGTCCATCGATTCGATTGAACGCTTTGATCAGGGTCATAGGGATCCCCAGATCCATCGTAGCTTTCTATGTGGGGCAACTTCTTGGTGGGGTCAGCTTTTTCTTTAAGAATCTCCGCGAAAAAAAGAGATGCCTTCTTTCCCGAAGTGTCCTTTATTTGCTGGACTTCGGCAAGCTGCTTCTGATGTTCCTTTAATTCTTTCACCAGATACTCCACTCCTTCTGGTTGAGATGATGCTTCTTTTTCCGATGACTCTTTCTTCCTTTGAGTAGAGCGGGCTTTAACAATGGAACCCCCAACCTTCACGGGGCTTCTTTGACAATGAGAGTCCGCAGGGCGAGGTACCCTCAGTGGACCCTTCGGGGTACGACTACTGGATCTACTTCGTCGCTGAGCTTCGTCGTTGTGACGAGAATGTACAAGGCAAAGTGCTTTCTTTATATTTTCGAGTGTATACTCTCTGAACCGGCCTCTCTGCCTGCTTCAACCCTGCTCCCTAGAACCGACAGGGTGGTGTGCCCTCTTTGATCTTTGGGGAGTAGGGCTTCTTGACCTTCTTCGTTCTCAAGGTTGGCCCCGAGATTCACGACCCGAATGGGCAGACTCTTTTCCTCTCCTGTGTCCAAGCTCTTCGGATTGAACATAGCTTGACGCTTGTTCCCTTAACTCCGCCATTTGAAGCATCTGCTCGGCAATATCCTGTCTCTATTTCAGAAGTACTTCCATAGCCTTATCCGCTTCGTCTGCCATCTTGGCTAACCTGGAGGCCTTATCATCTTGATCATCTCGGTGTTGGGTTCTAGGCGGTGTGCCTTCTACCCGTTTTCGACCATGACCAGGTTCTTTTTCAGCCTTGTAGACTAGCCTTCGCTTAACGTTACCCACGGGCTTCCGGCGAGAACCTTCAGATGGGCGTTTGGAAGCCGTCTGGCATGAGCACTGACTGCAGGTCCCAAATGATCTTTGACCGATATTCGCGGTGTAGAACGGCCGATGACCATCACCGTCCTTCGTGTGTAGGTGTTCTACTCTTCCCATGGATTCTGACGTAGAACAAACACAGTTTGTGATTGAAAATGTTCAAGACACTAGAACTCAGCCCTTCTTCTAGCGCCAATGTTAACGCCAAGATCCTTCCTCACGTCCCAATCACCAAGACGTGTCCGATATCCTGCACAATTCAACAAGTCAACACCAAAAGCTTGATAGCTTGACCGTCGGGGGATAGCTCCGGCGTGAGAGTCAGTATCAGCGATCACAAGGTTAACAATAGAGGAATAATATGTCTAGTGTATTGAGAGCGATAATAATTTGGATCAGTGATTTGTTTTGTTACCTGTTTCCCTTGTATGATCGTTATCCTATATGCACTCCAAACTCGGTTTACTGTACACCCACCATCGTCTCGACCGCATTTCATCCCCATCATCTCAAAGAAAAGTGTGCATTCATACACTATTTTATCGCCATTGTTTGCCACCGCCGGTCATCTGAGTCCCATCCTCATTAATGCCATGCAGAAAGGTGGTAGATAACAGTCAACAGTTATATTTTTGTAATGATTATCGGTCAAAGCTGGGATAAGAGACAGTTTGTGTAATGGGCCGATCCAATGACTAAGCCTAATGCAATGAAGATAACCCATTGACCGGAATGACCCAATAGAATGGTCAAATGAATTGGCCTAAGCTATTCGGCCCAAAAGAACAAATATAACATAGTCCAAGGGAGGAGCCCATTAGGTCTGGCCCAATAGTGAAAGTATCATGGCCCAACAGATAACACACTTGTTACCAGATTTGTTTGGCTATATTCATTAAATGTTTAAAGAACTGATTTTTTCCCCAAAATTTCATGTGTTGGCTTGTTGCCTTGTTGCTTATTGCTTGTTGCTTTGTTGCCTATTGCCTATTGCCTATTGCTTGTTTCTTGTGCTTTTGTTTGTTTTTCAATTTGTCTTAAGACTATGTCCATATAGTATACCATTTGGGGGGTGGGGAAGAAAATATGATTAAGATGCGTGATCCATAAATTATTTTTTCTTATCAATCCTGATTAAGATATGAGACAAGATATTAGTAGGGGTGGCCTAGGGAGTCAAAGTGAACGTTTTTATGTTTAGGCCTTGATATATATCCAAAAAAAATCAAGGGTTTGGAAAGATAATCTAAATTGAGGAGGATCATGCTCCAGTTACGCAAAGAAATATTTAGGTCCTATGCCCATTTCGATCTGCGAATCAAATGATATATCTTTTCCAATTATTTAAAGGGAGAAGAATTTCCACTAAAAATTCAAGGGCTAGTCAAAAAATCATTAAAATAATCCCAATTAAGTATGGTAGCAGATTTGTAAATCAACCAAAATTCCCCTATGCAATGTAATTGAAGATATTAGATCAATTAGCTTCCTATATTATTGGTGAATGACAAGTTGACAACTCATAATGAACATACTTTTTCAGTTATGTTCACATGTTACACTACTCTTAACTATGCTCTAAAATGATCAAATAATTGTTGTTTGATTTGAATTAGAGTTTTCAGGTCATTTGTAACTGTTTGGTCAAAACAAGTGTAGTTATACCAAAGTATTCTCTCCTGCTTGATCTAACCAACTGAATACCACCATTATATGCTTGAGAAATTCTTGGTTCACCTGATATAACATTGGTTTTTGTGGTTTAGTTGTACATTTTATTGTCTCTATGTACCTTGAGATTTTCTTCTGGTGGAACAGAAATCCAGCATGTGGTAGCAAACAAATAGATTGAGATGAAAAGAGTGAAATGAATTGTTAATTCAAGAAGTCCGGAAGAGCAGATAAAGCAAGGATGAAATCAATTCTAGTTCAGTTGTGTGCTAAGCTCATTATTAGAAAACTGAGACTGAATCTCTTTTCGTTTTTTTTAAAATGCTTATAATTTTTTTTGACATTTAACTTCACTGTGTTACATTCTCCTAGAAGTTCTAAATGGAGCGTGAGGTGTTGATAGACGTTTCCATATCCTTGGGATTTGGGAAGTTATTATGACTTGCACATTTTAATTAAATGGTTACTCATTCTTGTTCTTATATTTTATACTTATAATGGAAGTACTTTTGTAAGCTTTTGCCTGAATTGGCCTATTCACTGAGTTAAGGTAACTTCAAAACTGATGCATTCACTGATTGATTAGTAAAATGCTTAGTATGGAATTGACAAGTCTGGGGAGGTTTAACCTAACATGGTAATATTTGGGAATTGCATTATCTAAACTCCTCTAATGATCAGCTAATATGGATCAACTTGCTGCAATTTTATTTTTATTTTTTATTTGTACATTTTTATCTTCATTTTTTTTAAATCCATCTGGTTTGATTTTTCATGTATTTGTTTCATCAATATGGCACATATGAGACCATGGTTTTAGAAATTAACAAAAAAGGAGATGTCATAGTAGCTATTTTGTGTGTCTGAATACTAAAAAAAGCAGTTAATATGGGAATTCATCTGAACGAACCATTATATGACAATATATTAGCCAACAAAAAAGGAGATGACAAAGTAGCTATTTTGTTTGTTTTTTTCTTCTATATACAAGAGCCTAAATTGTCAAATCAAAGCAATGGCAGCCTTACGGCTGTACTCTGAATGCCTTGTTCAAGATGGTTTCATCAGCCTTCCACTCGACTCATAAATCAATAGACTCTTCTTCCCCAATTGTTTTTTCCAAAATTACAATCCATACTCCATGATTTTGGTATAGGGCTTGCTCTTGACACCTGCATTCATAAACCTCAGTTAATAATCTGAATGACAATCCGTTAAGAGTAAAAGAGAAACATAATTGGTAACAACCATCGCAAGGATAAAGGAAATGGATTTTATATATTCCTAGCCTTTTCCTTTTCCTTTCATAAGTTTATCCAAGAGCTCTGAAGGAAATTTCCTTTCAAATTTCTCCTATAAAGTCCTACCCATGTATGAGGTATCAAGTCCATCATTATTAATCTGCATCATGCTAAACTGGACTCTAGACAAATGCTGCAGAATGGTGGATATAAAAATATTGGAACAAACATCATTTTATATGAGAACAAACATCATGGGCTTGCCATTTCTAAGACTACATTGATAGAGACATTAAAGGTAAGTAAAAAAATACAATCCAATACAAATTCATGTAAATATGTTAATAAAATAAAAAAAAATAAAACTTAGACTATATATTTAATTGAAGCTTTAAGTAGACAGCCTATCAACATTTATGATAAGTAATATCAATCCAATATGAATTCACCATACCTGAACATTATCATAGAGTTCAAAGGATAGCAAGAAGTTTCAAAAAAATTGGCAATGTAAAATACTCTCTCTTAGACAAATGAACAAGGAAAAGTTTCTTATGCTCCTGCATTAACAGAAAAGATGCCATGTGTTGGGCCATAATACTTTAGGTATTGGGCTAGATCGGTTGGGCTCCTCCCTTAGATTTTATTTACTTTATCTTAAAAGGTATTGGGCCGGACCATTGGGCTGACCCATAAAGCAAATTATATTTTGGCTTGGGCTTTGACCGAGTAATGATGAATGAGATAACATTTGAATGTTATCTCTGTCACCGTCTGCCATGCAATAATGAGGATGAGACTCAGTCGGCCGTCGATGGCAAACAGTGACAGGATGTAGTGGGTGAGCTGCATGCATTCGGCTGAGATGACCATGAGTGGGGGTCTATGTCAGATGGTAGTGGCTGACACGGTAAACCGGGTTTGGAGTATATGGGGCAAGGATAACACAATCTAAAGGTAACAACACTTAACTGAATCATTTTCTCTCTCAAGCACTAGATATTTTATCCTCCATTGTTGACCTTGTGATCGCCTGTACTGACTCTCACGCCGGAGCTATCCCCCGACGGTCAAGCCGTCAAGCTTTTGGTGCTGATTTGTTGAACTATACAGGATATAGAATTGTGTTACATGATTAAGGCGCGTGGACAGATCTTGGCGTTAACATTGGCGCTAGAAGGAGGGATGTTTTCTAGTGTCCTTGATATTTTTCAATCACAAACTTTAGTTGTTCTACGTCAGAATCCATGGGGAAGAGTAGGACACCTATACCCGAAGGACAGCTGATGGCTGTTAGTTCATTTACACCACGAGTATCTGCCAAGGACCGGTTAGGTCCTGCTAATAGTGCTCATGCCAGCACGACTTCCAAATGTGTATCTGAAGGATCTCACCCGAAGGTCATTGGCAATGTTAAGAGAAGACTAGTTTTTACTGCCAAAAAAGGACCTGATCATGGTCAGAAACGGGTAGAAGGCACACCGCCTAGAACCCGACACTGAGATGATCAGGATGATAAGGCCTCCAAGTTAGCGAAGATGGCGGACGAAGCAGACAAGCCTATGGAGGTACTTCTGAAACAAAGACAAGACATAGCCGAATAGATGCTTCGGATGGCGGAGTTGAAAGACACAACATCTAGCTATGTTCAGTCCCAAGAGCATGGGCATAGGAGGGGAAAAGAGCCTGCCCATTCAGGTCAACCTCGGGAACGAAGGAGATCCAGAAGCCCTACTCCTCAGAGATCGAAGAGGGCACTCCACCACGCTTGCCCTAAGGAGCAGGTCGAAAGCATGTAGGGGTAGATCCAGAGAGTACATGCCCGAGAATACAAAGAAGGCACTCCGCTTTGAGTATTCTTGCCACATCGACAGAGCCCCGCGACGAAGCAGATCTAGGGGTCGTACACCAGAGAGTCCACTGAGGGTACCCCACCCTGTGGACGCTCGTCGTCAAAAAAGTCCCTCGAAGGTTGGGGGTTCTATTATAAAAGGTCGGTCTACTCAGAAGAATGGAGAGTCACCGGAAAAAGAGGCCTCATCTCAGCCAAAAGGAGTGGAATATCTGGTCAAAGAACTAAAGGAGCTTCGAAAACAGCTTGTCGAAGTCCAACAAATAAAGGATACTTCGGGAAAGAAGGCATCTCCTTTTTCCGCGGAGATTCTCAAAGAAAAAGCTGACCCCACCAAGAAGTTGCCCCACATGGAAAGCTATGATGGATCTGGAGATCCTTATGACCACAGTCAGGCGTTCGACATACTGATGGATTATTATGATTTTAGCGATGTTGCTAAGTGTCATACCTTTGTTACAACGCTCCGAAAAGATGCCAGGCAGTGGATGGGGACGTTGCCTTCAGATTCAATCTCATCATGGACAGATTTGTGCGGTAAGTTCCATGCTCATTTCGGGAGAAAAAAGAGGAGGGGAAAACCAACCGGCTCATTGGCTCAGGTTCGAAAATATTCAAATGAGTCTTTGAGCCAATATGTGAAATGATTCCGGGAAGCAGTCGGCCAAGTGACCGACCTAAATGATCTTCAAGTCGTTGGACTATTCCAGAATGGTTTGGACTTGGTGAAGTTAGAGAAATTGATGAAGAAGTTGATGTTTCACCACCCGTAGAGTCTTGTTGAAGCCTTCAATAAGGCAGAGGGCTACATCGTGGTAGAGGAGGCCATGAATAGTCTTAAGCGTCCTTCTTCGAACCGGCTCAAGGAGACAGATCGGGACAAAACTGAAGGGGGCTAGAAGAAAAATGAAGGGAATAACGACTGCTACGATGGAGGGTCAAAGAAGTACAACAACAACTGGAGACAGGGAGGAGGTCATTCGTCCGCTCCGACCTAGAAAGTGAATAGGACGTACACTCAACTAAAAACTGATAGGGCTGCCATCTTAGACCAGATCAAAAATCAACCAATCTATGAACCACCTCGAGATAACCTTAATCCCGGAACAGGTAACTCTCCCAAATACTGTGATTATCATCAGGCTTCGGGTCACGATACAAATGATTGTGCTAGTCTGAAGGACTTCATCGAGAGGAAGGTTCAAGGGGGAGCCCTAGTTCAGTATGTTGCTGCGAAAACGACTCAAAAAGCCCAGCAGAGAGATAGAGAACCTGTTTAGGTTGCTCTGCCAGTTCAGCCTGCATTGACAGCTCCTGGAAAGCCTGCAAGGCATGTGGTAGATGTCATCACTGGGGGAACTTCTGGCAAACTGGTTGGAAAGAATCGCCGAAGTTATCTAGATTTGGTCATGTCGATGGCAGGTACCCTGCCGAAGACTGATAGGCCTTATCCAGGAACGGTAATCTCCTTTACTGATGAGGATTACCCTTCGGAAACCATCGAACCACATGAGGGATCACTGGTGGTAACGACACAAGTGGTTTCAGTGGATATAAAGAGAATGATGATCGACAACGGGTCTTCTGTGGATATTCTGTATGCCCACGCTTATCAGAGGATGCATCTGGATGGGCAGAAGATGGAGATTGGGCAGGAGGCTCCTTTGTACGGTTTTAGCAACGATCCAGTCAAAGTAGCTGGGACTATTAAGCTTCCGGTCGTCTTCGGAATGGTCCCCCAACAGGTAGAAATAACTTGTAAATTTTATGTTGTGCATGTAGATTCTGCCTACAATGTCATTCTGGGGAGGCCTACTTTGACTGCTTTACAAGCTGTGACCTCGATCCCTCATTTCTAAATTAAATTTCCTACAGCTCATGGAGTTGGAGAGGTGAAAGGGGATCTAGATTTGGCCAGACGATGCTATAGAAATGTTGTGATAACTTCGGGAGTAGGGGTGTCGAAGCAGAAACAGACCATAGCAATAGAGATCGAGCCCTTCACCGAGAGCAGTTCAGAACCATTGGTCATGCCAGCTGGGGAAACAGAAGAGATCGAGCTTATTCCTGGCAAGAAAGGCAAGAACATAAAGATAGGTTCGGGTTTGCCGGAACCTCTCCGGACAAACCTTATGGAACTCCTACGCTGTTATGCAGGTATCTTTGCGTGGGAACCTCAGGATATGCCAGGGGTGAGTAGGAAGATTGTTGAACATCGGCTGGAGGTGGACCCATCAAAGAAGCCAGTTCGGCAGAAGAGGAGGATTTTTGCACCGGAGCGCCAACGGATCATTGATGAAGAGATTGCAAAGCTGCTGGCTGCGGACTTCATTTTTGAGATCGACTACCCGCAGTGGATGGCGAATGTGGTACTGGTCCAGAAGCAGAATGGGAAGTGAAGAATCTGCATCGACTATACAGATTTGAACAAAGCTTGTCCGAAGGACTTCTATCCACTACCCCACATCGACCAGCTCATCGATGCGACTTCGGGGTATGCTTTATTAAGCTTCATGGATGCATTCTCTAGGTATCATCAAATTTCCATGTGCAAAGAGGATATACCAAAGACGGCGTTCATTATGCATCGTTCGGTATATGCCTACAAGAAGATAACCTTTGGCCTAAACAATGACGGAGCCACGTACCAGAGGATGATGAATTTTGTCTTCAGACACCAGTTGGGCAGGAACATAGAGGTGTACGTTGATGACATGATTGTCAAGAGCATGCTTGTGCAGAAACACTTGGATGATTTAGAAGAATGCTTTCAGACAGTTTGTCATCACAACTTGAGGCTGAATCCTACTAAGTGCACCTTCGGATTAGGAGCTGGCAAGTTTCTAGGTTATCTTGTCAGTTAGAGAGGAATTGAAGCCAACCTAGAGAAGATCTAGGCAATCTTGAATATGAAGACTCCTCAGTCATTTAAAGATGTCCAACGTCTGACTGAAAGGATTGTAGCTTTGAGGAGATTCATGTCCAAGTCGGTAGAAAGGTGTTTGCCATTTTTTGACACATTGAAAGGGTCCAAGAATGCGAAGACGTTCCAGTGAACTTCGGAATGTGAAGATGACTTCCAGAGTATAAAGACCTATTTGTCTTCGACGCCTTTGTTGGTGAAGCCCGCTCCTGCTGAGCCTCTGTATTTGTACTTAGCAGCTAGTTTGTTGGTAGTGGGAGCAGTTTTGGTGCGTGAAGTAGGGGGTAAGCAGCACCCAGTTTACTATGTAAGCCATGTCCTTAGGGATGCTAAAACAAGGTACCCACATATAGAAAAATTTGCCTTTACTTTGATGATAGCTAGTCGAAAACTTAGGAAATATTTCCAGGGTAGGTTGTTGGTGGTATATACAGATCAGCCTCTGAAGAAAATTATGGGCAAACCTGAAGTTTCGGGAAGATTAGCTGCATGGACGATGGAGTTCTCCCAATTTTTCATTGAATATCATCCCCGAACAGCTATCAAAGGGCAGGCCTTGGCTGATTTTTTTGTCGAATGTTCGTTTTCTGAAGCAGATGATGTTGTGACAGAAGCCAAAGAGTCCGACAGAGCGGTTGCGGTTCTTCAGCAGAAGCAGAGCTTGTGGACGGTGTATGCAGATGGATCTTCTACTTCGGACATCAGTGGAGCAGGGATCATCTTGACAAGTCCGGAGGGATTCAAAGTGCAGCAAGCCATCAGATTCGGGTTCAGAGCAACGAACAACGTGTCAGAGTATGAGGCGGTGCTAGCAAGGTTACGACAGGCTAAGAGTCTCGAAGTGCAGAGGATAGTCATCTTCAATGATTCTCAGTTGGTCGTCAAGTAAGTCTCAGGGGAATATGAAGCTCGAGGTCAGAGAATGGTCAAGTACTTGGTAGAATTCAAAGACCGGCTTCAATATTTCCAGTCATATGAGTTCCAAGGGATCGAGCATAATGACAATTCTATTATCGATGCACTCTCCAAGCTGGCCACTATGGATGCTAACATTTTTGATGGGTCCGTTTACTTAGAAATTTTGCAACATCCTAGTGTTCAACATGAATTGGTAATGTGCATTGATCGCTCCAACTATTGGTTGACTCCATATCTGGAGTATCTGGCAGAAGGTGTCTTACCTTCGGATCAGATGCTGGTCAAGAAAATCAAATACAAGAGTGCTAACTTTGTTCTGATAGATGGGGATCTTTTTTGAAGGGCCTTTTCGTCTCCACTATTGAAATGTTTAACTCCATCCGAAGCGGATTTTACTCTTCGAGATGTTCACGGGGGCATCTGTGGCGAACATATGGCTGCTAAGTCATTAGCCTACAAAGTACTTCGTCAGGGATACTACTGGCCTACTATATTCAAGGAAGCTACGAAATACGTCAAGAAGTGCGAGAAGTGTCAACTTAACAGCCCAATCCCACATCAACCACCAGAAGAGCTATACTCGATCTTATCTCCTATACCCTTTGCTGTCTGGGCGGTTGATATACTGGGTCCATTGCCGAAAGCTAAAGGTCAGGTCAGTTTTGTTATAGTCTCCATCCATTATATGACCAAATTGGTAGAAGCGAAGCCACTTAGGTTTATAACGGAACAAGAATGCCTGAAGTTCATGAAGGAATCAGTAGTGTTTTGTTTCGGAATTCCTAAGGTGGTGATATCGGACAACGGACGCCAGTTCGTGGGATCGAAATTTGAAGCATTTTTGAAGGAACTGGGGGTTTAGCACATAAAGACTTCAGTAGCTCATCCACAGTCGAATGGGCAGGTCGAAGTGACCAACAGAACGCTGCTAAATGGGATCAAGCGTAGACTGGATGAAGCTAAGGGAAGATGGCCAAAGGAGCTGCTCAGCGTGTTATGGGCTTGTCGGACTACACCGAGGACTACAACAGGGGATTCACCTTTCAGACTGGCCTATGGTACTGATGCCTTAGTCCCAGTTGAAATTGGATCTCCAAGCCTTTGGGTCAGTCAATTCAAAGAGATTTATAATGAAGAAGGGCTGAAGGTCAATCTTGAACTGCTTGAAGAAGTCAGAGAAACAGCTTTAATCAGATTGGCAGCTTATCAGCGAATAGTGGCTAAGCATTAAAATAAGGGGGTAAAGCTTCGTAGATTTGAAGTGGGAGATTTTGTCCTTAAGGAAGTCAAAGAATCTACGCCTTAGAATTTGGGAAAGCTGATGCTGAACTGGGAAGGATCGTATGAATTCATCGAGGTACCGAAGCCAGGGACTTATCAGTTGAGGACATTGGACGGGTCAGAGATCAAGAATACTTGGAACGCCGGCAGACTTCGGAAGTATTTTCAATAGATACAATGTCAGTATATCAAAAGTCTGTAAATTGCCAAATCATCATCAGTAAAAAGTCTTTTTTTCTCAATGTGTTTCCTGTTCGTTGCTGTTCACTTCATCGGTGTAAGGAGGTTCGAGTGGACTCGCTGACCATTCGATGGTAGCCTTATTGGCAGGTGGTCCTTATGAATTTTTCAGGCCCTTCGTGGTAGGAAAATGTCATCAGTGTAAGGAGGTTCGGGTGGACTCGTTGACCATTCGATAGTAGCCTTATTGGCAGGTGGTCCTTATGAATTTGTCAGGCCCTTCGTGGTAGGCAAATGTCATTGGTGTAAGGAGGTTCGGGTGGACTCGCTGACCATTCGATGGTAGCCTTATTGGCAGGTGGACCTTATGAATTTGTCAGGCCCTTCGTGGTAGGCAAATGTCATCGGTGTAAGGAGGTTCGGGTGGACTCGTTCACCATACGATGGTAGCCTATCTGGTCGGTGGAATCCTGTGGGTTTGTTAGGCCCTTCGTGGTAAACAAATTCCCTATGAAGCAGATCTACTTCACACTTCGGTAACGAATAAGTATTCCTTTACTTTATCACCTAAATTTGTCTAAGTGTTGAGTTCGGATTGCCTCGTTACTTAACTTAATCTTATCTGTTATATGACTTGCTTAGTTATTTAATAACAGTTTAAGTTAAGAGTTTGTACATTTCTTAAGTTGATATTGAAGTATTGACAAAAATTAATAACAAAGGAGTAATAAGGAAAGAGATTGATATTTCATTAATAACATATTGTTTACATAATAATCAAACTGATTACAGAAGTCCTATGAACAAGGGAAAGGAGACTCGTCTTCAGGCATCAGCTTCGTCTTCAGAAGAGTCAAGAATGGTCGGATAAACCTTAGTTGTGACAAGTTTTGCCTTATCTTTGCTTCAGCATTCATCGTACCCATCAAAAAATATCTGAACTATCTTCTCATTCAGCTCAGTTGATATCCGGTACTCTTCTTGAATTTCTTTACGAAGATCTTCGGTCAAGGGGGGGCCAATATCTCTCAGGGCGTGAAGTTCACGAAGCTCCTCTTCGAACTTCTCTCGATCTTTCGCCCGTTCCTTCTGAATTCTTAACTCCTTGGCTTCGAGATCATTTACTTGCAGCGCCAAACTCTTGTTGGTCTTCACAAGCGTATCGTTCTTTTGAATGAGGGTTTCATTCCTCTGCATCAAGTCTATATTCACGTTAGTGGTGGCTCGGTGATTGGCCTCAGCTGTTCGGTGAGTGGCTTCAGCTGCCTCCATTTCCTCTTTCAGTTTGTTCATATCTTTTTGGAGGCATTCATTGTTGTAGAGAGCAGTACCGAGATCGCTTCACCCCTTAGTCAAAGCCGACTTCAAAATGATGTTCTCTCGTCGAGCCGTATCCTTTTCGGCTTCAACTTCTTTGTATCGAGGGAGAAGACGCCCGAAGACAGCATTTGCCTGTATATATTCAGAAAGAATCACTTAAATCTTCAAGAGATACATATAATTTCAAATATTCAGATTAAACAAATAACTCACCTTAGCATGGTAGCTCATGCCTTCCTCGATTAAATCCCTAATCGAGCTGTTGCCGAACCGGTGCTCATCGGTATCCCTGACAAATGAGTCGAACTGTTGGAAAGAGAAATTTCTATTGAACTCGGGCCATACTGTACGTGAAGACATAGCTTCACGCTGGAATGCCGAAGGTGATGATCGTGTTGGGGAAAGCACGGGAGGTTCGTCACGAGGAGGAGATTGAGTAGGTGAATCGGCATGAGGTGGAGGTTGAACAGGAGTAGGCCCTGTAGGTGGGGGTGGTTGATCCTCCGAAAATTTGTTTCCTTTTTCTTGAGATAGAAATTTGAAGCCTCGGTTCGTTCTTCACCTTCGTCCTCTGAAACAAGGATTTCCACTGGGACAGTGGGAACCCGAAGGTCGTCAGTGGTCAGAGGGGTTACCTTAGTTTTCATCTTCTTTATTCGAAGAGCTTGCATTCGTTTACTGGTGGGTATGTCAATCAAACTAGAGGTGGAAATTGGCTGGGACTCTTGAGAGATAGATCTTGGTTTTCGAATCGCCCTCTTCTCCTTGCGAGGTCGGCTGATTTCCTCTACAGTTTCTGGTTCTATAGGAGGAACCTCGTCATCTTTGGCGTTAAAAACTGGAACTTCTTCCTGTGGAGTTTCATTGGTGGTGATGAAGATTTACCCGAGAGGAATTTTTCCAAATCCCTTCGGTCGATCGATGTTGGCTTAATCAAAGATACTGCAATAGAGAAATACATTTTGTTAGATCCGTTTACAATAATAAATTTCAACAAAGTTATATTTTAGTAGGAATTTGGGACTTACATTGTACAACTAGGCTTGTTTGGTGAGAAGACCATGAATCCATTCCTTCTTCGGGAAATTATGGAGGAGCTTGATCATCTCTTTTACACGTTCTTCGGCTATATCCCCGAAGTCTACAGATACTTTCTCTAATATTGTCCAGTCTGGAAGAGAGGCAATTTCAGGCCCTTTGACGAAGAGCCATTGAGTATGCCATCCTCTGTTGCTAGAAGGAGTATTGATCAGAGAGTGTCTCTCGAAGTTGTCTCCGGGTTTTGCAACTATTTTGCCCAGAACTTTGAACCCCTTTTCTCTGGACTTAGTGATGGTGTATATGGAGAAGAAGAAGTCGAGGGTGGGAGCGACTCCCACCTCGTGGCAGAAGGCGATAAACGCCAAGATGTGAATGTAGGAGTTTGGAACCAGTTGGGCGAATTTGACGCCAGCGAACCCCAAAAGGGTAACCAGAAAGACGTGTAGGGGGAATCGAACCCCTTTTTCCAAAAGAGTCAGAGACATAGCGGTCCAGCCATCAGGGCACTGGTACATCCTCTCGGTGGCTGTAGGACGCCTCAGTTGGTTAGTCGCCGGGATTTGGTACCATTCATATACATTTTGAACGTCCTTTTCAGACAAGGTCGATGGAGTGTTGGCATGGGGGAACTGTTCTGCACTTTGAAAGAACACAGAAAGTTTTGGAAGTGGCTTTTTTGGTGTGTTCTTACTTGGGGTACCAAATGGGTTAGGGTTTGACCCCGAAGATGCCTTGGTGGGGCTGGGTGTAGGAGGAACAGTAGTGAGGGGAATGGAAACAATGGGAATTGGGTTATCAGAACCTTGAGAAGCCATTGATGAGAATTTGCAGAGAAGAGGGAGAGATTTTAGAAAGAAAGAAGTCTAGAGTTCGAAAGGGCGTCTGAAATTCAAATTGACAGGTAAAATTGTCAATTTGGGGAAACATTACCTTTTATACTGATGGTTACACTATACACAAGGGTGGCACATTTAATTGACAGTCATAATGAGAATTTGAAGGGTTGGCGTCTGAATTTGGGTTTAATGCTTTAACCGGAGTGGGCTTCTCTCGATTGGGCTGTTTGGTTTGGGCCTCCGAGTTTATTTGAATTATTGACTGGTACTTCATCATTTGGGCCTCGGTGAGATTTCTTTTGGGGCCTTTTTTGATCTTATTACCATTCCTTTTATTATGGACCTATAATATTTACAGTCTTTCATTAAACATCCTGTTTAATAAAAGACTAGGTGTAAGACCCCAAATTATTAATAATTGAAATTTAATTTCCTCTATTTATCATTTTGAAATAGTAAGGGTTGATTTGATTAATGTGGTTAGTTATGGGTAAAATGCGCAAATATTTCAAATAAGCAAGTGGTTATAAAATACTCATTGTTGTCAGAGAATATTCGTTTGGTCGTGGAATATTCTTTGCCATTGTGGGAATATTCTTACGACAGTGCAAAATTTGTGTGGGCCCCATAACGAAAAGCGATTGGATGAAGAAAACGACAAGTATAAGTTGTTTATAAATAACGGCGTAGTTGTTACCGTTAACACTGTTGGAATACTCGGTGGTTAAAACACAATGAATACTGGCGTTGTTGCAAGAAGAAGCACGATTGCACCAATTATTGATTCTTACGTAAGAAGGCACTACTCAATAATTGTTACAATAGTTACTGTTCAGTATTTTATTTTATTGATTCAATAATTGTTGCTTTGATATTTTATATTATTGTTGTTTCAATAATTGTCACTACACAGTATTTTCTATTATCGAAGCAATAATTCATATTATCTGAATAATATTATTAGAAAACATTATTGGCAATGTCTAGAAAGTTCTGTCTAAGGAGAGGTTTGGTAACCTAATTGCGGCGCCAAGATGGGAGAAATTCTTATTGAAAGCCCCTCTTTCCCGGAACGGCACGGTTGCCCGATCTTCGTGATTCTGTAATATTATTTGTGAATAATTAATTATTAATTTATATGATGAGGAAAATATTAATTTTATGTGGATATAGATGGAGAAAATTTTTAAAGTGACAATTGTTGAAAATCGATATTTTATCTTTTCTGATAAAATAATATTTTATTATGTTATTATAATATAATAATGATGATATTTTTACAATGAATGTGGGATATATGAGTATATGAGGAGGAAGAGTATTTTTGTTGAAAAAGTTGTTTAACACATGTTTTGTGTGTCGGTGGACCTCATTTCTTGACTGAAATTTGATTATAGCTTGTAAAATCGCCCGTTTATGGATTTCGATCAATTTCTGTATGGAATTTGAAAAAACTTTCTTCTGCAAAGTTGTAGAGAATTAAATTTCCTATAAAAATTCGTGAGATTCGAATTTTCTGATAAAAAGGCTATTTATTATGAATTATTGAATTTCCGAGGTTCCAGAATAATTGATTTTTGGAAGTTTTAAATAATTATATGAACAAAAATGTTTTTTACATTGTTGGGACTCATTTAACATGTGATTAGGTGGCTGATTTCAGATGCTAAGTGTGCGTAGAGAATTTATAATATAAATATTAATATTATATTAAATTTTCTGCTTTGGTGTTCTAAGCATTTTTCTATAAATAGGGTGCTTAGGTTAGAATTGAAAATCACACCAGAAACTAAGATTTCTCTCTCTATAATATCGAGCATATTTGTGAGTATTTTAGTACTTTGAGTATTGCTATACGGTGCAAGTTCTTTCAAAGACTATATCCAAAGATTCCAAATCGTAAGTACTATTCTTTCTGAGGTGAGGGATGTTATTTTATTCGAAAATGATATTATTTTTTCAATATCATTATGCCGAAATATTGGTTGGAAATTTTTATCAAATTTGGAACTTTTTCATGTCGGGGTTACTATTCATGAGTTACTATTCACAAGTTACTATTCATGAGTTACTATTCACGAGTTACTATTCACAATTACTATTCACGAAGCGTGATGATTTTTTTTTGTGAAATTTCTATCTTTTGAGGTCGGAGTTACTATTCACGTATACGGCACTATTCACGAATACAACACTATTCACAGAAAAATTAAATTTTCTTTTTTGTGTCTAAGATTGTTGGTTATGATTCCTATCTTTGATTGGATCTATGTTTTGATCTTCATTCTTGAATTTTACTCCAATTTGGTTATTTATGAAGTATTTTTGAACTGGGATTATTTAAAGTACGAATCCTTAATACTTGTTCTTTTGTTTCACTGGATTCATTTTCTTTAAAATATTTTTCATCATCCTCGGTCCTAAATGATGATATTACTGAATATCTTTGGCCTGTAGTGCAAAGATGAATGATTTCTTGATGAATATCTTTGGCTCGTAGTCTGCAAGATGAACAGTGTTGAGATGAACATGACCGATCGATTAATATCTTTGGCCCGTAGGGGCAAGATGAAACAGTGTTTAGATGAACATGACCAATGATGAATATCTTTGGCCTGTAGTGCAAAGATGAATATTTGATTCCAGATATATATTAATTGATGTTGCAGGGATAAAATATCGGTGATAAACTTTTAAATTCATATATAGAAGATAGTAGTTCGCATTCTCTACTTAACTCTTCTAATGAATTATTATTTCCGCTGCGAAGATTGATTTAAAACTGGTTGTCTATTGTATTCTATTAGATTTTTCCCTGTTGAGGACTAACGGTAATTTGTTGTATATTATCTTAGTCATAATGTTCTTTATCTTGGGCTAGTTGAGCTCACCCTTTTCCTTGTTGTTCCATTTTTCTTCTCGGGAGGCGAGAATA
The DNA here is from genome assembly GCA_020205605.1 of Panax ginseng. Taxonomy (NCBI): domain Eukaryota; kingdom Viridiplantae; phylum Streptophyta; class Magnoliopsida; order Apiales; family Araliaceae; genus Panax; species Panax ginseng. The sequence continues at coordinate 75,908,130 of CM035136.1, forward strand.
ACTAGCAGTACTAGTCGGGGTGTGGAATGATGGTTCTAGAAGTTGTTCTAGTAGTCCTCACTATTCGTAAAATAGTGTATTAATAATTATAATGAGGACTTATTTGAGTGTGGATATTGTCTAGATGACAATATTTGTATTTAAACTCACAGTTTTTATGTTGTATTAATAAAGTTGTAGTTGTTTCTGTACCATGTATTTTGACAACTCAGAATGGGTGTTGTATACCTATTTTGGGGGCGTCACAGTTGGTTACAGAGCTTAGGGATATGGTCTCTGGCGGAGATCGGAGAATAGTACTAGGAGGGGAGAGACGAGTAATCCTTCGCTAGTATGTCATACCTAAGCTTATTTGTTGGTCAGTCGAACTATATGGTTAATATATGATATGTTAATTTGTTTAATTAACCCTTGTTTTATGGCAGTATTTAAGAATAACAGTTGAGAATATTAACGATGGAGTTAATGAGACCGTGGAAACACCTTTAATCACCACCTACGAGAACGTGCAACAGGAAGGCAATATTCCTCCTATAAACAACACCACTGAGCAGACGATGAACGACAGGATGTTTAGGAGCTTTTTGCAATTTATGCAAAACCAGACGAGGGAGACTCGTGTACAGAATACGGGTGGAAATGATAGCAACGCACGGCTTGTCACGGCCAAGCAGTTCAAAGAGTTGGGACCACCAGAATTTAAGGAAAAGCCAGATCCGATCATGGCGGAAACATGGGTCAAGCAAATTACCAAGATATTCGATGTCTTGGGATGCACGGAGGAACAGAAGGTTCCATTCGCCACCTTTATGTTCCGTGGCGAGGCGATTCTTATGTGGGAGTCTCAGAAGCGTACCCGACTGCCGCCGACTCCGCATGTCTTGGGAAGCGTTTGAAACTTTTCAACGAAAAATACTTTCTGAAAGTATTCTTCATATGAAAGAGGTAGAGTTTATTAGACTAGAACAAAACAACATGATTTCAAGTGTCCTAATACGAGGCGAAGTTCGTAGAGTTATCCGAGTTTTCACCTCATTTGGTAGAGAATGAGGAACGAATGACGAGGATGTTTAGAGGTTTAAAACCCGAGATTCTAAGAATATCTTATCTCTCATAAATTTTCTTTATATTCGGATGTTGTCAATGTGGCTCAATTATTAGAGCGAGATAAGCGAGTACGCTTCAACCAAGAGACCAAGAATCGAGGATCATATCTTTGGTGACAAAGATCATCGAATCAATGATAACCAAATGGAGAAAGAAAAATACGGACAAGAGCGACAACCACTCTAGTGGTAATCGTGGCCATGAAAATAGAAGAAGCGAGTCGGGGAGATTTTAAAAGAGGAGATTCAAGAATGACAACTGCTGAAGACGTCGGCACCAAAGAAAGAATCGGTTTTAAGGAGGAGAACGACCACCGATCGTATGCTATAAATGTGGAAAAGAGGGACATCATTAATTTAAACCGCCTACACAATTCAAAGGTATGCTATAATTGTGGAAAGGAAGGACATATCGCCGAGATTATGCGGTGAATAAACTAAGCCCAATGGGGATGGTGACTTAAAAAGGTCATCCCGAAAAAGTCAAAGTCAACGGTTCTGGAAGAGCGTTTGTCGTGGATCGGTCAACATGCGAGGAACCCAAACGAGGTGATCACGGGTAAGCTAATCATAAATTCATGCGAAGTTTATACATTACTAGATACCAAAGAGTTACCCATTCATTTATCTCTCTCCGCTTGTGCTCAACGCTTAAACTTGACTCGAGAGAAATTAGACTTTGACCTATCTCGTGGAAACTCCGTTAGGAGAAACTTTCATCACATCCACTTGCTTATAAATCTTGTTTGATCCAAGTTGGCACCATCGCATTACTGTTGACCTTATTTCGTTAAAGATACTTGCTTCTGATGTGATTTTGGGGATTGATTGATTAACTACTCATCATGCCAAAATTGATTGCTTTCGTAAGGTTGTTAGTTTTCATATTCCTAAGCAACATGTCATTCGAATTCAAGCAACCAAACCATTGAAGTCAAACACTTTCATATCAAGCCATAAAGTCATTCGTATATGGAAAAACGGATGTCAAGTTTTCTTTGCCCATGTTATGGACTTAAACAAAAATACGTCAAATTTGAATGATAGTTCTATTGTTAGTAAATTTCCTGATGTATTTCCTGAAGAATTTCTTGGCTTACTCCCAAAGTGTGATATTGAATTTTGTATCGACTTTGAACCCGGTACAAAACCCATTTCTAAAATCTCATGGCTCCTATTGAACTTCAAGAGTTAAAAATTTAACTATAGAATTTGGTACCTGAGCCTTTATCTGGTGACTTCCTTTGTGGAATGCACCAAAGCCAGACTCTCCGTAGGGGATGCCATATTTGTGCGGTAGTAAACTGATAGGTGTCATTGTGACGTGCTATCCAAGATTGGGATATGAGTCACAGTTGAGAGCAACCTAAGTCAGTAATCAAAATACGTAGCTTTCTATGCTTAGCTGGTTATTATCGAAGATTTTGTGGAAAGATTTTCTCGAATGGCTACTCCATTAACGCAGCTAACTCGTAGAGATACAAAATTCGAATGGAGCAAGGATTGTGGGAAGAGCTTCAAAGAACTCAATAGGAGACTCATTTCGGCACATGTTCTAACCATACCATCCTGGAAAAGCGAACGTGGCAGCTGACGTGTTGAGTAAAAGATCGTATACGAGTACGAATACGATATTGTCAAAGACCCATTTCATATAACTTACAAATGATAGATATAGAGTTAAAGACTCTAGGGACTCACGTGATGATATACAAGTAGAATCGACTTTAATCGATAAAGTTAAAAACGTTCAAGCTACACACCGGAGCTGATGAATATGAAGAAGGAGGTACAAGAAGTTGTTATTCCAAAAGCGAGAATTGGCGAGGTGAGGAAAGCTCAAACCTTCGATTTATTAGTCCATTTGAAATCCTAGATCGAATAGGAACTGTGGCCTATAGACTCATTTTACCGCCAAGTATGACACGTTTTCATAACGTTTTTCACGTATCGATGTTACGTAAATATGTGGCCGACCCGAACCATGATATTGAGTTAGAACCGGATGAGATAGTCGAAGACTTAACGTATGAAGAGGTACCTGTCAAGATTTTGGATAGGAAGGAGCATATCCTACGTATGAAGGTCATACCACAAGTTAAAGTTTTGTGGAGAAACCATGCTATTGAGGAAATGACCTGGGAGTTGGAAACGAAAATGAAAGCAAGGTATTCTCATCTTTTCAAAACACTAGGTACGTACATCAATTTTGAGGACGAAATTTCATAAGGAGGGGAGGTTGTAAGACACCAAATTATTAATAATTGAAATTTAATTTCCTCTATTTATCATTTTAAAATAGTAAGGGTTGATTTGATTAATGTGGTTAGTTATGGGTAAAATGCGCAAATATTTTAAATAAGCAAGTGGTTATAAAATACTCATTGTTGTCGGAGAATATTCGTTTGGTCGTGGAATATTCATGCTATCGGGGAATATTCGTATTTGACGGTGCAAATTGTGTGGGGCCCCATAACTAAAAAGCGATTGGATGAAGAAAACGACAAGTATAAGTTGTTTATAAATAATCTACAGAGTAGTTATTCACAGATAACAACGTTGGAATACTCTTGGTTAAAACACAAAGAATCTGCGCGTTGTTGCACAAGAGCTCACGCAGTAGATTGCACCAATTATTGATTACGTAAGTGAAGGCACTACTCAATAATTGTTACAATAGTTACCGCTCAAAGATTTTTTATTTTATTGATTCAATAATTCTTTGCTTTGATATTTTATATTATTGTTGTTTCAATAATTGTCACTACACAAGATTTTCCATTATCGAAGAAATAATTCATATTATCTGAATAATATTATTAGAAAACATTATTGGCAATGTCTAGAAAGTTCTCATCTTAAGGAGTGGTTTGGTCACCTAATTGCGCCAAGAAGAAGAGAAATTCTTATTGAAAGCCCCTCTTCCTGAGGAACTACTGGTTGCCAATCTTGTGATTCTGTAATATTATTTGTGAATAATTAATTATTAATTTATATGATGAGGAAAATATTAATTTTATGTGGATATAGATGGAGAAAATTTTTAAAGTGACAACTGTTGAAAATCGATATTTTATCTTTTCTGATAAAATAATATTTTATTATATTATTATAATATAATAATGATGATATTTTTACAATGAATGTGGGATATATGAGTATATGAGGAGAAAGAGTATTTTTGTTGCAAAAGTTGTTTAACACATGTTTTGTGTGTCGGTGGACCCCATTTCTTGACTGAAATTTGATTATAGCCTGTAAAATCGCCCGTTTATGGATTTCGATCAATTTCTGTTTGGAATTTGAAAAAACTTTCTTCTGCAAAGTTGTAGAGAATTGAATTTCCTATAAAACTTCATGAGATTCGAATTTTCTGATAAAAGGGCTATTTATTATGAATTATTGAATTTCCGAGGTTCCAGAATAATTGATTTTTGGAAGTTTTAAATAATTATATTAACAAAAATGTTTTTTACATTGTTGGAACTCATTTAACATGTGATTAGGTAGCTGATTTCAGATGCTAAGTGTGCGTAGAGAATTTATAATATAAATATTAATATTATATTAAATTTTCTGCTTTGGTGTTCTAAGCATTTTTCTATAAATAGGGTGCTTAGGTTAGAATTGAAAATCACACCAGAAACTAAAGATTTCTCTCTCTATAATATCGAGCATATTTGTGAGTATTTTAGTACTTTGAGTATTGCTATACTGGCAAAGTTCTTTCAAAGACTATATCCAAAGATTCCACCATAAGTACTATTCTTTCTCGAGGTGAGGATGTTATTTTATTCAAAATGATATTATTTTTCAATATCATTATGCCGAAATATTGGTTGGAAATTTTTATCAAATTTGGAACTTTTTCATGCTCTGGGTTACTATTCATGAGTTACTATTCACAAGTTACTATTCATGAGTTACTATTCACGAGTTACTATTCATAAGTACTATTCACGGCGTGATGATTTTTTTGTGAAATTTCTATCTTTTGAGGTTGAGTTACTATTCACGTGTCGACACTATTCACGTATACGACACTATTCACGAATACGACACTATTCACAGAAAAATTAAATTTTCTTTTCTGTGTCTAAGATTGTCGGTTATGATTCCTATCTTTGATTGGATCTATGTTTTGATCTTCATTCTTGAATTTTACTCCAATCTGGTTATTTATGAAGTATTTTTGAACTCGGGATTATTTAAAGTACTGAATCCTTAATACTTGTTCTTTTGTTTCACCGGATTCGCTTTTCTTTAAAATATTTTTCATCATCCTCGGTCCTAAATGATGATATTACCGAAATATCTTTGCACCTGTGGTGCAAAGATGAATGATTTCTTGATGAATATCTTTGGCTCGTAGTGCAAAGATGAACAGTGTTGAGATGAACATACCGATCGATTAATTATATCTTTGGCCGTGTAGGCAAAGATGAAACAGTGTTTAGATGAACATGACCAATCGATGAATATCTTTGGCCTGTAGTGCAAAGATGAATATTTGATTCCAGATATATATTGATTGATGTTGCAGGGATAAAATATCGGTGATGAACTTTTAAATTCATATATAGAAGATAGTAGTTTGCATTCTCTACTTAACTCTTCTAATGAATTATTATTTTCGCTGCGAAGATTGATTTAAAACTGGTTGTCTATTGTATTCTATTAGATTTTTTCCTGTTGAGGACTAACGGTAATTTGTTGTATATTATCTTAGTCATAATGTTCTTTACTGGGCTAGTTGAGCTCACCCTTTTCCTTGTTGTTCCATTTTTCTTCTCAGGAGGCGAGAATGTAACGAGTACTAGTCGGGGTGTGGAATGATGGTTCTAGAAGTTGTTCTAGTAGTCCTCACTATTCTGTAAAATAGTGTATTAATAATTGTAATGAGGACTTATTTGAGTGTGGATATTGTCTAGATGACAATATTTGTATTTAAACTCACAGTTTTTATGTTGTATTAATAAAGTTGTAGTTGTTTCTGTACCATGTATTTTGATGACTCAGAATGGGTGTTGTATACCTATTTTGGGGGCGTCACACTAGGGTGCAATGTTTGGCCATAATACTTTAGGTATTGGGCTAAATCGGTTGGGCTCATCCCTTATATTTTATTTACTTTGTCTTAAAAGGTATTTGGCCGGACCATTGGGTTGACCCATAAAGCAAATGATATTTTGGCTTGGGCTTTGACCGTGTAATGATGAATGAGATAACATTTGATTGTTATCTCTGTCACCGTCTGCCATGCATTAATGAGGATGGGACTCAGTTGGTAATACGATGGCAAACAATGTGATGTGATGTAGTGGTGAGTCCGCATGCATTCTACCGAGATGACCATGAGTGGGGTCTCGTAATGGACCGTGAGTGGTAACACAATAAATCGGGCTTGGAGTATATGGGGAAAGGATCACACAATCTAAAGGTAACAACACTTAATTGAATCATTTTCTCTCTCAAGCACTAGATATTTTATCCTCCATTGTTGACCTTGTGATCGCCTGTACTGACTCTCACGCCGGAGTTATCCCCCGACGGTCAAGACATCAAGCTTTTGGTGCTGATTTGTTGAACTGTGCAGGATATAGACGCATTTTACGTGATTGAGGCGCGTGGAAAGATCTTGGCGTTAACACCATGTAATAATATTAGCCAAATGTGAGGATAAACTGATAACAGGGAGTTCTAAAATACAATTAGAAGTAAAAAAAAACATATATAAATTGACCTGATATGCGCTCCATTTGTATTAAAACAAAAAAAAACTCCTGAATCATGAATCATAAAATAAAACACATTCCTGAATGATGTACAAAGTAGTCAATCAGATTCAATTTTTACAAACAATAGGTCTCCTAATATAGTAAGACATCATATAGCCAAACAAATCTGGCAACAAGTATGTTATCCAATTATTGCTTAATATTTATACAAACATAAATCAAAAAATGAACCAGTACTATTCTTTAGACAGAGAAAGAAAATGCCATTATTTAGAAGACAAATATACGAAGTTAAAAACACTCACTTTCCAAAATATTCTGCAAATATTAAACGAATTATGAATCTAAACAAAAAACCCCAAAAAACAAAATAAATCAACAAAAATGGGTTTAAAATGAAGCAAAAATCTTAGTGATTTAGTTTCTATTGAAGGTAAGGAGCACTAGGACCATGAACCTGCAAAGCCCCAATTACTGATTTAGTTTCTTTTGAAGAAGAAGGATTACATCATACAAAAAAAATCAAAAGAAAATTCTGAAAGATTTGAGAAAATTACAAGAGCAGTGGTTAAAAGGTAGGTGTTTGTGACATGAAGGGTTTGCCAATGAACAAGCCAGCGTCAAATACTACTCCATACCTTCAAATTCATCTTCCTCCCTCTTTCTTCATAATTCATCATTTCCGCTTGAATATGGGTGAAATTCATTTTCGAGAAATCAATCTGCGGCGAATCTGTGACGAACGAGATTTTTGTAATTGAATTTTAATATTTATTGAATTAAATAAATATTTTTGATGATTTAATTATTAGATTAAATAATTAATTGATGCAATTGTGATAGATTAATTTAATTATATGTGTTACATTTATTAAATTAATGTAGAGAATATTTATTATTCAAGTATGTTTTTATGTGAGCTTATTGAATTAAGTGAATTATTTAATTAAGCATGATGTTATTTTAATTAATTTAATTATTAATTAGAGAGTTAATAATTTGACATTATTTATTAATGAGAAATTTAATTATGTGACTATGTGAATTTATTATAATTATATTTTATTTAAAGTAAATTAAATAAAATATTGATTTATTTTATGAAGGAGTGTGACATTAATTAAACTATATGATAAAGCTTTATTAAATTAAATGATTTTGAAATATATTAAGACTAGCCAAACATGGCCTTAGTAGGAGTTATTAGCAGTTACCCATGACTGGGTTAACTGACCATTATGCGCATCAGTTCCCTTTTCCCTTTGTTATATTACGTATTCTTTTATTTTCTATTTTTCTAAGTCTAAGAACAAAGCAATCAGAGAGAGAGAGAGAATTAAGAATTGAGGAAATTGTGAGAATGTAATCAACAGGTATTTGTGAAAGGATCATCAGCGATAATATCTTCTAATCTAAGCTTTGGGTAATTTCTCCAAACCCAAAATTTTCTTTTACGTCATTGAGTTTTCATAGAAATATGGCTTTCAAACCTTTTATAAAGCCTCTATAATTGAGAAAGGAGTAATGTTTATGGGTTATGTATGTATTAATATGTATCAAATCGTATTTAATTATATATATTATGTAAACCATGTCATCAGTTTCATGAAAATACGTAGTATATGATTGCTACAAAATTACAGAGTATGGGTTTTGGCCTTATGGCCCTTATACGTAATTTTAGTGTGTCAAACATAAATAATTTTGTAAAATTTATACTTGTATATTATTATGCATGTTATTACGAAGAGACCAAACCTTAAATGAACGGATTCGGTGTTATAATGAATCCATGGTATTAATTTTTATGATTTATGTTCAAAAACTTTAAGAACATCAAGAACAGTGAATATTATAGATTTTTAATTCTGTAATTATGTGTTTTAATGGGTTAAAATCATTCTATAGATGTTGAGTAATGTTTATATACGAATTCTAACATGTGGGTATGATTAAATTCATGTAGTAAAATTTAATTGGAGTTTTTTTGGCTGTGTTCTACAATTTTCGCGAATTGCAGAACAGTTTACGTTCACAGCCGCTGCATGGCCAGCCTCATGCCTTATGTCCCATGATGCAATACACATCATGCAAGTAATATAGCCAGTTAAAGTCAAGCAGCGCCACGGCTAAGCAAAGACGAAGACAATACAAAAAGTGGCGCCAAGAACGCCACTCATGCATAATGTCCGTAAATGAAATATTTTAAATGCTCAAGTCTAGCAATGTGATAGCAACTTGATTTAATGAACATAAAATTATGTTATAAGTATAATGAGATGTTAAAATATATACTTAGCATGTAAATAACATAATTACATGTGGATTGAATTATTGAATACATAATTAGCTTGTTATTCATGATGTGTAAATTATGTGACAAAGTAGTAATTTGACTAAGTATAGTCAATATTCGAATTAGACAAAAGAATGAGTTTATGATGATTAGTTAAGTTATAATTAACTGGTATTGTGAATGTGAATGGTATGTAGGATTAAATTCAAAGAACGTGCTTAGTTAAAGTGTAATCTACATTTGCGAGGAAGTTTCCTAACCCTACTTGTCATTATTGTTCAAGTTTATTAGTTACCTCAAGTAAATTATCATTACTATTATTCAAGTTTAAATGTTATATTAAAGATTGATTATCTTTTCAAAGCATGATTCAGTTATACAATAATTGTCCTATTGTATACTTCTTGAGATTGATATTCAAATCGAATATCATTATTGTTGAACCTTATTAGACTAGTGAACTTTATTGATTCAACTAGTCCTTAGTTGATGAACGTTCTAAATTTCAGAACCCTTATTGAATTATCCAAACCAAACTTCCTTTGGTGCGGACTCGAATGTCAAACTGAGATGAACAACCCTGCAAAGGGATTTACTTATGCGTTATCGTTAAGATATTGTGCACGATGATGGTACTAAGGGTCGATCCCCCCTAAGTGCACGAGTAGAAAGGTCCATAGTCTTATCAAGTTAAAGGTTTCAAGTATAACCCTTGATAACCTAGGACATAGTTCAAGGTCTTATGACCCTCAGAAATCTTTTGATTCTTGTTATTAATTTTTGATTCAAAAGTTGAGCTTTTATTTCAATTAATTATTTCTCTCGCATGCTATTATTCATTGTTATATTGTTATACTTGTGGGCAATCGTGCTCACTCTTGCGTAATAATAACATTGCGATTAAGAACGAAAAGAGCGAGATTTAACCTTCCACTAGTAAAGGCAAGGGCAAGCTTAGCAAGTAATGAAGATTGGTTATTTATGTGGTCATGTAATGATAATTAGAAATGATGTTACTTAAGACTTATTGTTTATATTCCGCACAGATGTTTAAGGTTAGTTTAACCTGGGATTGTATTATTATTCGGATGTTGTAACCCTTAATGGGAAGATTTTATTTCTATCTATTGCATGGTTTGCATTTATTATGGGTAGATAGATAGATGATATTTGTACAGTGAACACCAAATCCTGTGGAATTGAAGTACCCAGATTTGGGGGTGTCACAGAATCAAACTCCGGCTCCGGCGATTTCTTGGCGCCCCATTCCTTCCAATCCTCGATTTCAGGCGGCGATTAGGAGGATGAGGGGGGAGAAAAGTAGGACGACTTTCTGATTTAGGAGGAGAAGACATTTAGAGAGAGAGAGAGAATCGTTTTTCTGATTAAGAAGAAAGAGGCCTTATTTGGTTTGGGGGAGATAACGCGTAAATCTTTCAAAACGACACCGTTTTAAAATACTGTGTAGAAAACAAAAAAACACGACTGTGTACATCCATTTTCTCATATATATATATACTAGATGTGTCCCATGCCTCCGGCAATGTATTGAGTGAGCGGGAAATTCAAAATCATTTGTATATTATTAGATAGATGGATGGTGGAATTTATCCCAAACTTTTGACGGCCTAGATAATTTATTAAGTGAACGGGAAATTCAAAATTATTAATATTTTATTATATATATATATATATATATAGCTGAAATATGAAAAATGTAGTAGCACCACAACCCAAAAAGAATTCTTAGGAGTTGCTACAACTCTAACAAGTCTTGATGGGATGGGACACAACCAATTAATGTGCATTGCCTGCAAAAATAAGTACTACTCCCTCCGTCCCTATTTAAATGACATTTTAGAGTTTTTTATTTGTCTCTAATTAATTAACATTTGTTTAAATCTAGGAGAATTAATGATAATTTTTTCAAAATTATCCCTCATTACTCTACCTACTTTTTTGGTACTTTAAACTCTTGTGCTATGATAAATTAATGATTTAAGGGTATTATAGACAATTGAGTACTATATTTAATGCTTTTCAATCATTATCTTTATTCTTGTGTCCATCTTTAAAACGTCATTTAAATAGGGACGGAAGGAATATAATTTTAAAGTACAGGTGGCTACAAATGTTACATTTTGTTTGATAAATTATTCACACCGGCCATTTGTAACATTAAAAATTATTCTCAAATCTTAAATCCATTTCCACCCAAAAAAAAAACCAATTAAGTTCTCCAAAGTTTAAAGCAATATGGCCTGTCAAACTAAAGCTGACCAGAAAACAATGACATGCGAAAAGTGACTAGGGTGACAGAATTCACATATTTGAGCAGCCGCATCCCAACAAATAAATACTCCTTGTTAATTGAATCAATATTAGAGTCCTTCTAGGAGAATATTTTTCTAGTGACTTTTTTTTTTCTTGGTTTTTTTTAGTATCTTTCAAAAAATGTATAATATTTATTTCAATTGAAATTTTTATAAAAAACAGTGTTTTAGGTATAATTTGGATACATACAAGAAACAAGGTCTGTACAGTCTATATATTATAAAAATATTACTTATTCCAATTTCTTTTCCGCCTAAATCAAGCCAATTTTAAAATTCTTTTCATTCTCTTTCCTTCCATTCTCTTCTCTCTTTTTTTCTTTTTGATCAAATAGTCTAATCGATATATTAAAACTGTAAACGGTAAACATGATTTGAATTGGATTTAAGAACTATTTCCATTATCAATATAGTCAGAGGCGATCTATTCATAGGGCAACATATGCATCATATGCTAAATTTTTATTATAAGTATAGGGACAGAGGAAGAAATAAAATTTGATAAACTTAAAAGGACAAATTTATGAGAAAGTTAAAATTATAAGGGTATTAAAACTTAAAATACGACTACTCTAAAAAAAACTGATGTATAATATATTCAAACTTTCAATTTCCAAGTCGTTAAGTTTCAACCCAATTTTTTTTTGCAAATACTGATAAGAGATCCTAGATCTGTAGATTCTTATGCATCATCATCAAACTATTGACTACAATAAAAAGTAAATCACATGATCATAAAGATGTCCAGCTTTTTAGGGTTATTTAAGAAAGATGAGCACATGAAGATTGTAGGGTGGGCAGTCACTAAAGAGACACATTCTTAAACAGACAAACTTTGTGTGGGACCCAAACAATGTATAGAGAAAGATAATCTTGTGAATATGCATATCTTCTTGATTGAGAGTTAGGGTATTAGCCGAGCAGAGTAACTCGATACTCGATTCGAGATCGGTTCGAAAATATGATCCAAAGTTCGAATTCGAAGTTGATTCGAGTTGAATATGATCCATACTCGTTTTCTGTTTAATGATACACGAGTCGAATTCTAGTATACCAAGATTCGCTTCGCCGCATTAGGTTCGAGTATTTCATTTTTTTTCAACCATACTGATACCGCCGATGGATCATATTCGAATACTGGTCTGATCCATACTAATAAGCTAAATATGTGATATTTGTATCAATATTTATAATTTATAAATTGTAGAATTAAATTGTGTAAGTTTGTACTTGAATAAATCAATGATATGATTGTCAATTCGTATTGCATTCTTTGTACTTTCTTTACATAAATAAAAATAAAGACTTTTATATATAAACATTAGTTCAATAATCAATTTAGTATGTAGTGGTTCAGTATTAAGTGAAATGGTTCATATTCGAAACTCAATTTGAAGGTTCGTGAGTAACTCATTTTGTAAATGAGTCGAGTAGGCTCGAGTAATGATCCGAGTCGAATCTGGCGCAAAATTAGAAATTCCTTATCGAATTCGAGCCCGAATTTTTCAAGCCGAGCTGGATCTGAGCATTAGAGTGTTCGCTGAGATTTGACTCGTTTTCACCCCTATTAAGAGTTTAGCCAAACCCCATACTCAGGGGTAGATCTAGAAAGAAAAAATTCAGCGAGGACAAATTTTAATTAATTATTTTTTAAATCTATGAGCTATCGCTACTCTTTAACTTTCAATTTTTGTCCTGTCAAATTTAACTTTTTTTTATTAATTTGTCCCTTTGAGTTTACTAACTTATAAATTTTGCCCCTTGAATTTACTTATATAAAAAAAATGAACATAGACAAGTGCCTATACTGCCCTCTACCTCCATCGCCCCTGCCCATAATTATCCAAAGCACCTATGGTACCACATCAATGTGCAATTGTCAAACTCTTATTTTGGTTCTTGCGTTAATTTCCATATTGTTTGAGAATTAATATCGTCACAAATAAAAATAATATTTTCATGAAAAGGTCTCTCTCATATGAATAATAGATGACTCCCACAATCATATAATTTTTTTTGTAAAAATATTAAATTTTATTTATAAAAATATCAATTCCATGGTACTTTTAGTTTTGGTGTAGGGTGTGGAGTGGGGGTGAAATTTTGGTATTTGTTGGTACGTGGCTTCTCTATTATTACATCTGTTCCTTAATATAGGTCGTTTTAGAGAAATATTTTTGTTCCTAAATATAAGTCGTTTGAGAATTTCAAGTAAGCATTAATTACTTAGTTTCCAATATTACCCCAAGTAATAAATATAACTTTTGTTCTCTTACTATTTTTTGACCAATAAATAATACTCTCTTTTTCCAATACAAGGGCAATATAGACAATTGATAGTATATTTAATGTTTTATAATTATTTTCTTAATACTTGTACACAACTCTAAAACGACTTATATTAAGAAACGAATGGAGTATGTTATTAGTATTTGTTGGGGGTCAATATTTTGATGAAACTGGTGGTCATACTCATAGTACACGCGTTGATCACTGTAAATTATATATAATATAAAATAAAAATTTTATAAAATTTAAAGGAATAAATATAAAAATTAATATTAAAAAAATAAAATAATAACATATTTTAAGTTGTAATGACAAAAGAATTAAAAAAATATATGACACAAGATTTGTCGAACTTGTGAAGGAAGCATCATTGGGGCTTTATAATATAAATAATATAGTCATATAGATATAGATAGCATGATGTATTTTGTTAAATTTAATTAAAAATTATAAAGCAATTTTAGTTCTACTTGTGTGCTTGAATTTGAGTTGTATTATACTAGGTCTCATTGTAAAATTTAGATATATTAATGATGTAGTTTTGTTTTGTATTTATTTTTAAAAATTATAAATTGTTAGTTTAAGATTAATATAATGCTAATAAAATTACAATGACAAACTTGAGTACATCATGTTATTATAAAATGTTACAAGTAAAAATATATAACAAAATTTTTGACAAATAAAACTATTTGTGTGAAGTATAAAATACAAAATTAGTGATTCAAATAAAATCCGATTGACCCACAAGTGATTTGGGCTAATAACAACTCCATATTTTAGATCACATACATAATAGGACTAAATACAAATTACTATTCCAACACTCTGTTTTTGAGTTTTAAAATGGATAAAAAAAAGTAGACGGAAAATAAAAAAATGGACAAATTTTTTTTTAAAAATAATTCAATTCATGTGTTTTCGAGTTTTTTAATAAACAGAAAAGAAAAGAAATAGATGAAAAACTTGGTCATTTTTTCTGTCAAACGATCAAGTCTCTTGTTTGTTTTAAAAAATAAAAATTAGATTTGAAAATAAAATAATGGGAGACTATTTAATATAATGTCCAACCAGGTAGTATAATCTGTACCATTTAGGATTAAAAATTTATGGATAAAATTAATATTTATTTTTGTTTAAAATGATCGATATATCTTATTTTATTTATACTCAAACTACTAAGAATATATATCACCTTTATTGTTAATGACTATAAGAGTATAATAGTTCGAACGATAAGTTTTTATTTTGTAATTTATTTTTGGTGGACTATGTCTAGTCTAACTTATCTATATATCCCTCCCCATCCAACTTTAAGCCCCTCATTTTTAATAGAAAACACACAAACAAATAATTTGAGATTTTTTATTAATGAGTTTATTGATGAGCAGAAAAGAAAAGAAAAAAATATAAAAAAAATTGGCCACCTTTCTTGTCAAAATTATGTGTTCCTAAACAAACGAATATATGTTGACCTAGTCATATTTTATCCTTAAGTTTTGATGATGAATTATTCGTATGCTAAATTGTTTTATGGCATTTCAGGTATCTGATGATAAGGAATATTCAAGTGGGTGAAGAATTTCTCTTTAATAGGAAAACTAAATGTAAGGTTAATTGCATAATATTTGATTTTTCATTTAAATGCTCTAGGACATATTATTTGCATCTTGCTATATGTCTTAAATGAAAAATGTTTTAATAAATCTAAATGGAAAAGGTTTTTCTAAATATTAAATATGTCACTGGTACAAAAAGAATTAATATTTTATTTGACATATGTTACGTGTACATTCTTATATAAGTGTGTACTTGATATTCTTGAGATTCTTTTTGCTACAAGTGGATATCCATTTATTATACATATCTAGAAAGCTATAAGGATGGTAGCATTATGCAAGTTCGATTTTCAAGGATAATGATTATAAGTCTTGGGACTCTAATATGTTTTTGGAAAGATAAAGGACACTCCACTTTTGTTGCTACACGTCACTTTTAAATATAGAGACAAAGTCAGAGTTGGTTTGAAAAGTCGATTATCTTTAGAGGACTTTTTATTTATCCCTACACTAAATAGGTTTGAGTTGTTAAACTGGATAAATAGTAAAGATATACTTCTTTACTGTTGTGAGATATCTACATATTATCAAGCTGGTTATTTTATGGATTATTGGAACAGATTTATGGATTATTAGAACAGATTTATGAGAGATAAGATATTATCGAATCTCGGGTTTTAAACCTCTCAGAAACATCCTCGTCGTTCGTTCCTTATTCTCTACCAAATGAGGTGCAAACCTGGATAACTCTGCGAACTTCACCTCGTATTTGGACACCGTCATGTTGTTTTGTTCTAGTCTAATAAACTCTACCTCCTTCATATGGCGAATACTTTCAGGAAAGTATTTTTCGTTGAAATTTTTTTGAAACGTTTCCCAAGACATGCGGAGTGCAAGAGGGTCGGGTACGCTTCACGATTCTCCCACCAAATGTCATCTCGCCACTTTTAACATAAAGGTGGCGAATGGAACCTTCTGTTCATCCGTGCATCCCAAGACATCGAATATCTTGGTAATTTGCTTGACCAACGTTTTCGCCATTATCGGATCTGGATTTCCCTTAAATTTTGGTGGTCCCAACTCTTTGAATTGCTTGGTCAGTGATGATGTCAGCGCTTCTATCATTTCCACCAGATTCTCATACACGAGTCTCCCTCGTTCGGTTTTGCATGAACTTCAAAAGCTCCTAAACATCCTGGCTGCTCATCGTTCGCTTTCGGTGGTTTTGTTTACATGAGGAATATTGCCTTCTGTTGCATGTTCCCCTCGGGTGGTGATTAAAGGTGTTTCCACTTGTCTCATTAACTCCACCAATTAATATTCTCAAATTGCCATTCTTAAATACTACCATAAAACAAGGGTTAATTAAATAAATTAACATATCACATATTAACCATATACTTCTAATCGACCAACAAATAAGCTTAGGTATGACATACTAAGCGAAGGATTACTCGCCTCTCCCTCCTAGTACTATTCCCCATCTCCGCCAGAGACCATATCCCTAAGCTCGATATTAACCGCGGCGCCCCAAAATAGGTATACAACACCCATTCTCGAAATTCAAAAAAAATACATGATACGAAAACAACTACAACTTTATTAATACAACATAAAAACTGTGAGTTTAAATACAAATATTGTCATCTAGACAATATCCACACTCAAATAAGTCCTCATTTCAATTATTGATACATCATTTTACAAAAATGGTGAGGACTACTAAAATAACTTCTAGAACCATCATTCCATACCCCGACTAAGTACTTTCCACATTCTCGCCTCATGAGAAGAAAAATGGAACAAAAAGGAAAAGGGTGAGCTCAACTAGCCCAGTAAAGAACATTTTGACTAAGATAATACAGAACAAATTATCGTTAGTCTTCAACATGGAAAAATCTAATAGAATACAATAGACAACAAGTTTTAAATCAATATTCGCAGTGGAAATAATAATTCATTAGAAGAGTTAAGTAGAGAATGAAATCTACTATCTTCTATATATGAATATAAAAGTTTATTGTCTATCTTTTATCCCTGTAACATTAATCAATATATATATCTGGAATCAAATATTCATCTTTGCACTACAGGCCAAAGATATTCATCAGTTGGTCATGTTCATCTAAACACATGTTCATCTTTGCACTACGGGCCAAAGATATTCATCAGAAATCATTCATCTTTGCACTACAAAGCCAAAGATATTCAAATTATATCATCATTTAGGACCGAGGATGATGAAAATATTTTAAAGAAAACGAATCCAAAGGAAACAAAAGAATAAATATTAAGGATTCATTTTTACTATTCCATGTCCAAAAATACCTCATAAATAATCATAGTGGAGTAAAATTCAAGAATGATCAAAACATGGATACAATCAAAGCTAGTATCCATAATAGATATTTTTGAAAAACGAAAATTTAATTTTCCTTTGAATAATGCCGTATTCGTGAATAGTACCGTATACGTGAATAGTAACTTTGACACTAAAAGATGGAAATTTCATAAAAAAAATTATCATGCTTCGTGAATAGTAACTCATGAATAGTAACTCATGAATAGTAACCCCGACATAAAAAAGTTCCAAATTTGATAAAAAGTTCTAACCAATATTTCGGCATAATGATATTGAAGAAATAATATCATTTTTTTAAAAAAAATAATATCTCTTACCTCAGAAAGAATAGTACTTAATTTGGAATCTTCGGATATAGTCTTTGAAAGAACTTGCACCAGTATAGCAATACTCAAAGTACTAAAATACTCACAAAATACGCTCAATATTATAGAGAGAGAAATCTGTAGTTTCTGGTGTGATTTTCAATTCTAACCTAAGCACCCTATTTATAGTTAAATGCTTAGAACACCAAAGCAGAAAATTTAATATAATAATAATATATATAAATATAAATTTTCTACGCCCAATATTTCACTCAAAGATCAGCCACTCAAGTAGCCTACATCACAAAAAAAAACATTTTGTAAATTAAAATATTTAAAACTTTCAAAATCAATTATTTCTAACTTGAACTTCAATAATTCATAATAAATAGCCCTTTTATCGTAAAATTGAATCTCATGATTGTTTATAGGAAATTCAATTCTCTACAACTTTACGTAAGAAAGTTTTTCCAAATTCCAAACAAAAATTGACCGAAATCCATAAACCAAGCGATTTTACAGTATAATCAAATTTCTCAAATCAAGAAATGGGCCCACAGACATGTTTAACATGTTTTAAATAACTTTTGCAACAAAAATACTCTTCCTCCTCATATACTCATATATCCCACATTCATTGTAAAAAATATCATCATTATTATATAATATAATAAAATATTATTTTATCAGAAAAGATAAAATATCAATTTTTAACAATTGTCACTTTAAAAATTTTCTCCATCTATAACCACGTAGAATCAATATTTTTCTCATCATATAAATCAATAATTAATTATTCACAAATAATATTACAGAATCACAAGATCGGCAACCAGTAGCTCTCAGTGAGAAAGGGGCTTTCTATAAGGATTTCTCACATCTTGCCCAAGCAATTAGGTGACCAAACCTCTCCTTAGATGTAACTTTCTAAACATTGTCAATAATGTTTTCTAATAATATTATTCAGATAATATGAATTATTGCTTCAATAATAAAAATAATCGTAGTGACAATTATTGAAACAACAAGAATATAAAATATCAACGCAAAGAATTATTGAATCAATAAAATAAAATAATTGAATAGTAACTCATCGTAACAATTATTGAGTAGTGCCTTCTTACGTAAGAATCAATAATTGGTGCAATACTGCGTGCTACTTTTTGCAACAGCGCCAGACATCGTGTTTTAACCAATTTGTATTCCAACAAGGTTAATTAGTAACCACTACTACGCCGCTATTTATAAACAACTTATACTTGTCATTTTCTTCATCTAATCGCTTTCAAGTATGGGGCCCACAAAAGATCATACTGCGTAAATTTAATATTCCCCCCACAAAGAAGAATATTCCACTACCAAACGAATATTTTTCGACAACAATGAATATTTTATAACCACCTGCTTATTTTTTAAAATATATGCTCATTTTACCCATAACTAACCATATTAATCAATTCAACCCTTACTATTTCAAAATAATAAATAGAGAAAATTAAATTTCATTTATTAATAATTTGGGGTCTTACAACCTCCTCTCCTTATGAAATTTCATCCTCGAAATTGACGTACATACCTGGTGTTTCGAAATTTATGAGAGATAAGATATTGCCGAATCTCAGGTTTTAAACCTCTCAGAAACATCCTCGTCGTTCGTTCCTCATTCTCTACCAAATGAGGTGCAATCTGGATAACTCTGCGAACTTCGCCTCGTATTGGGACACCGCCATGTTGTTTTGTTCTAGTCTAATAAACTCTACCTCCTTCATATGGCGAATACTTTCAGGAAAGTATTTTTTTTAGAAAAGTTTCTGAAACGTTTCCCAAGACATGTGGAGTGCGGCAGGCTGGGTACGTTTCACAGACTCCCACCAGTAATCTGCCTCGCCACGGAATATAAAGGTGGCAAATGGAACCTTCTGTTCATCCGTGCATCCCAAGACATCGAATATCTTGGTAATTTTCTTGACCCACATTTTCGCCATGATCGGATCTGGCTTTCCCTTAAATTCTGGTGGTCTCAACTCTTTGAACTGCTTGGCTGCGATGTCAGTCAAGCGCGCTATCATTTCCACCAGATTCGCATACACGAGTCTCCTCGTCCGATTTTGCATGAACCGCAAAAGCTCCTAAACATCCCGTCGTTCATCGTGCGCTTTCGGTGGGTTTTGTTTACGGTGGAGGAATATTGCCTTCTGCTGCACGTTCCCCTCGGGTGGTGATTAAAGGTGTTTCCACGGTCCTCATTAACTCCACCGTTAATATTCTCACCGCCATTCTTAAATACTGCCATAAAACAAGGGTTAATTAAATAAATTAACATATCACATATTAACCATATACTTCAATTGACCAACAAATAAGCTTAGGTATGACATAATAGCGAATGATTACTCGTCTCTCCCCTCCTAGTACTATTCCCCGATCTCCGCCAGAGACCATATCCCTAAGCTCTGATACCAACTGTGACGCCCCCAAAACAGGTATACAACACCCATTCTGAGTCGTCAAAATACATGGTACAGAAACAACTACAACTTTATTAATACAACATAAAAACTGTGAGTTTAAATACAAATATTGTCATCTAGACAATATCCACACTCAAATAAGTCCTCATTTCAATTATTGATACATTATTTTACAAAAATGGTGAGGACTACTAAAATAACTTCTAGAACCATCATTCCATACCCCGACTAGTACTTGCTACATTCTCGCCTCCTGAAAAAAAAAATGGAACAAGAAGGAAAAGGGTGAGCTCAACTAGCCCAGTAAAGAACATTATGACTAAGATAATACAGAACAAATTATCGTTAGTCTTCAACAGGGAAAAATCTAATAGAATACAATAGACAACAAGTTGTAAATCAATATTAGCAGCGGAAATAATAATTCATTAGAAGAGTTAAGTAGAGAATGAAATCTACTATCTTCTATATATGAATATAAAAGTTCATTGTCTATTTTTTATCCCTGTAACATCAATCAATATATATCTGGAATCAAATATTCATCTTTGGACTACAGGCCAAAGATATTCATCAGTTGGTCATGTTCATCTAAACACATGTTCATCTTTGCACTACGGGCCAAAGATATTCATCAGAAATCATTCATCTTTACACTACAGGCCAAAGATATTCAGTTATATCATCATTTAGGACTGAGGATGATGAAAAATATTTTAAAGAAAACGAATCCAAAGGAAACAAAAGAATAAATATTAAGGATTCAGATTTTGACTATTCCATGTCCAAAAATACCTCATAAATAATCATAGTGGAGTAAATTCAAGAATGATCAAAATATGGATACAATCAAAGCTAGTATCCATAATAGATATTTTTGAAAAACAAAAATTTAATTTTCCTGTGAATAGTGCCGTATACGTGAATAGTAACTCCGACACTAAAAGATAGAAATTTCACAAAAAAAATCATCATGCTTCGTGAATAGTTCTCGTGAATAGTAACTCGTAAATAGTAACTCATGAATAGTAACCCCGATATGAAAAAGTTCCAAATTTGATAAAAAGTTCCAACTAATATTTCGGCATAATGATATTGAAGAAATAATATCATTTTTTTAAAAAAATAATATCCCTTACCTCAGAAAGAATAGTACTTCTGACTGGAATACTAGATATAGTGCTGAAAGAACTTGCACCGTATAGCAATACTCAAAGTACTAAAATACTCACAAAATGCGCTCGATATTATAGAGAGAGAAAGAGAGAGAAATCTGTAGTTTCTGGTGTGATTTTCAATTCTAACCTAAGCACCCTATTTATAGGAAAATGCTTAGAACACCAAAGTAGAAAATTTAATATAATAATAATATATATATATAAATTTTCTACGCCCAATATTTCAGTCAAAGATCAGCCACTCAAGTAGCCTACATAAAAAAAAACGTTTTTGTAAATTAAAATATTTAAAACTTTCAAAAATCAATTATTTTAACTTCTAACTTCAATAATTCATAATAAATAGCCCTTTTATCGAAAAATTCAATACCACATTTATCGCTTATAGGAAATTCAATTCTCTACAACTTTGCGTAAGAAAGTTTTTCCAAATTCCAAACCGAAATTGATCAAATCCATAAACGGACAATTTTACGTGCTATAATCAAATTTCAGTCAAGAAATGGGCCCACAGACATGTTTAACATGTTTTAAACAAATTTTACAACAAAAATACTCTTCTTCCTCATATACTCATATATCCCACATTCATTGTAAAAAATATCATCATTATTATATAATATAATAAAATATTATTTTATCAAAAAAGATAAAATATCAATTTTTAACAATTGTCACTTTAAAAATTTTCTCCATCTATAACCACATAAAATTAATATTTTCCTCATCATATAAATCAATAATTAATTATTCACAAATAATATTACAGAATCACAATCTTCGGTAACTGTGCCGCTCCTCAGAAAGAGGGGGCTTTCCTATAAGGATTTCTCCTCATCTTGGCGCCGCAATTAGGTGACCAAACCTCTCCTTAGACAGAACTTTCTAGACATTGCCAATAATGTTTTCTAATAATATTATTCAGATAATATGAATTATTTCTTCGATAATAGAAAATACTATGTAGTGACAATTATTGAAACAACAAAGAATATAAAATATCAACGCAAAGAATTATTGAATCAATAAAATAAAATAATCGAACGAAGAATTCATGAAATAATTATTGAGTAGTGCATTCTTACGTAAGAATCAATAATTGGTAAAATATCGTGTGCTACTGTGCAACAACGCGTTTTACTGTGTTTTAACCAATACGGTGTTCCAACAAAGGTTAATTAGAACTAACTACTACACCGTTATTTATAAACAACTTATACTTGTCGTTTTCTTCATCTAATCACTTTTCGTTATGGGGCCCATAAAAGACTCATACTATCGTGCATTTAATATTCCCCAACAAAGAAGAATATTCCACGACCAAACGAATATTCTCCGACAACAATGAATATTTTATAACCACCTGCTTATTTTTTAAAATATATGCGCATTTTACCCATAACTAACCATATTAATCAATTCAACCCTTACTATTTCAAAATAATAAATAGAGGAAATTAAATTTCATTTATTAATAATTTGGGGTCTTACAATTATTATAGAGTGTAATAGCTGAACCACGTAAAAAATCTTGGTGTTGATATTACTACTTGCTTTACTTTAATTACTAACGTAAGCCATTTAATTATCTTAATAATTAAAATTTGAATATTTGCATTATATTAAGATAATTCTTTAACACCAAGTAATTTAGTTAAGTTATAAATTCAACAAGATATATAGTCAATTAAGTAGACTATATTAATTCAACAAACTGAATTAATCAATATAATAGCTTGAATTTAATAGCTTGATCTAAAGTTTAAAAATTGGTCATAGATTGCTCCCACACTTATTCAACCCCCCTTCTAAGTGTGCATAGTTAAATTTCAATATAAGTAAATCTTTTATAATTATCATTATAAACTCTACATTCTAACAAAATTAATGGGTGAAGCTTAATGAAAGAACCACATCTTGATGAAGAATGCCAATTAACCATACTACAAGACACATGCATCAAGCAGTAACCAAACTGTTCGGATGACTTATTTTAAAATAACTTATATGTTAAAATTTAAAATGAAATATAAATTATTTTAAGTGATGATATATAAATAAAAGTATTTGATATTATTTTGATTTATAAGTCAGAAATTAAATTAAAATTAAATATAAATTAAGGTGTTTGATTAAAATGACTTATAAGTTCAAATAATATGTAAATACTACTAAAATAAGAGTGAAAGAGTATTTCTATTTGGTTAAACTTACTTATTTTTAAAATAACTTGTAAGTTATTTTTGAAAAGTACAAAAGTATTACTTTTTAAAAACTACTTATAAGTTAAAAACTAAGCCACAACCAAACACTTGAAAATACACCTTAATATAGCAAAATTTTTATTAATACTAAGGATATAAGTTATGTTCTCACAAACTCATATATGATATTCATAACACATTTTCACTTTTGACTTTTTAACGCCAAGTTTCGCCTGTGCGTCCAATCACAGAATCCACACGCTGAAACTTGCACAATAACAGATCACACGAGAAGCTTGACGGCTTGTGCCGCCGGGGGATAGCTCTGGTGTGAGAATAAGTGCCGTTCACAAGGTTTAACAATGGAGGCTTAAGTGTTTAGTGCTCAAAGATGTATTACCTCTTACTTGTAGCCAAGCCTTGTATTTATAACCATCCTCACTTCCCAAGAGTCCCTCTCCGAGTCGGAATAGGATTCCTAAATATGGTAGTTACCCATATTTGGATCCAACACAATCTTCTTAAAAGGTGTAAGTATAATCTCTTTCCAATACTACCTTTGGAGTTTCCTTATTCAAATATGGTTAGGAGGAGAGTCCTCAACCACGTAAACCCCTTTTAACTCCAAACTTTGTATATGGGCTGTCCAACTGCCCAGGCCCAATCCAAAAGACGACATAAACACACTGGTGGGCTTCGCCCAAAGGACGCCGGAAGGCTGACCCGACGACCTCCCCGATCACAATCGAATTCCTACTAATGGGCTCTTGGATATCCAACCCAACACCTTCAACATCCTCAGATGCCTTCTACCTTTCTCAAGGCTCAAGAAAGCAAAGCTAGTCGATCCGACAAGAAGGACTAGCGTATCCCGCAAGGGTCCCTATACCTCCTATTTCCCTGTAGAAGAGCCTTTGAAGCAGGGATCGGACATTCAGTTCAAGGTGGAGAACCTATAGTTACGTTCAACACAGCAAACTACTTGTCTTTGGGGTTACCCTTCTGTCATTAAAACAGATTCAGATATGGGCCCAATCTCATCAGCTCCAGCCCAGGCCTTCAGCTAACATGATGGTCGGTAAAACACTCCCGAACATTTCTCCCCAGTCTCTTGTTATAAGATATTTATGACTTGAGACTTGAAAGGGCACGAATTTGAATAGTCACGCCCGATAATGATGAGCTGCCTTGGGAACCCAAGCGGTTCCTTCTCATTTTTGGAGCTGGTACACACTTCCCAGGGTTGGACCCCACTTGTTATAAATAATTGCCCTTGGGTTTAATGCCGCTCTGTCTATAAAAGCCCCTATCTGTCCATAACTGTCACTTTTTTGAAACCCTCATCATTTCGAATATCTCTCTCAAAGACTCCGACGAGAACGATTTCTGGCGAGTATTCCATTTTCACCGATTCTCTGATTCCAGTTTCTTTAATCGTTTTCCAAACTTCAAAATTTCAACTTTGTTCATTGCGCTAACCAAATGGAAGATTCTAGCAATCCTCTTCCCATGACGATTACTTTGACTGGCACCGCTACCCTCGCCTCTGGCTACCTGGTTCCGGTCGAGTTACCAACAGCTCCTACCGACCTCCCTACCGAGAGTGCTGAATCAAGAATTCGTCGTCTCTATGCGTCTAAAACCGATTATACGGTTGTCAATACCAAATCGTCCATCACTAAGTCCCAACTGTTCGACATCCGAGTCGTCTTCGAGATTCCTAAAGAATACAAGCTTCGGGTCTCGGAACCGGACGAAAAAAATGTTCTGGCGACCTGAGGGTGACTGGATGGCCATTCCCCACTACGCTCTGAGGTATGGGGTTCGGTTCCCTCTTCATGAATTCATCTCTTCATTTCTCAACTTTGTTGGGATCGGGTTTGCCCAACTAGTGTCGAACTCTTACATCCAACTCGTCTCTTTCATCGCTCTATGCCAAGACGTGGGTATCACTCCGGGACTAGACTTCTTCTTTGTCCTGTGAGGGCCCCGAATCCAGGTCCTAATTCACCTCGAATCTGGTTCGATCATTCTATACAACTAATACTATATATGCAGAAGATATAAACATAATTTGTTTATACATTAAACTTACACATAATCCCCAAGGTCGAGTAACCTTAACTTAATACACATTTCATAACTTACTTGACTTACAATAACATGATTATCAAACTATACTATTAAACTATACTATTCTATATGTAAACTAAAGCTGGAACTGTCTTTAACCTTTCCTTGTATCCGACGCGTTCGTCTTAATCTGCAATGTTTTATCATGATATAGCAAGGGTGAGCATAAGGATTTCCCAGCAAGTTTAAATTCAATAATATAACGATATATCATGATTGAAAGAGTTTGAATAATAGGCTGGCTATAATTCAACAATATAATTGTGAACTAGCAGGAACAAATTTATGACTGAACAAGTATTATACATGAACAAATATATCTGAACCAACTGGTAATGAAGGTGATCAGCCTTTCATACCTGACTAATACATGCAATATGTACAAAGTACAATTCATGGCAACCAGCAATGATTAACCATAAGCTTATCTGAATGAAAAACTCTTAGTAGAGTTAAGTAAAACAAACTTGCTGAATCTGTTGATTACCTACACGCAATTTATATCGCCTTATCGCACTTTGTCCTATGCTTGATCTTTTGAAATCGACTTTTGATTCTTGTTCTTGGAAAGCTATAAGAGGTTAACTTGGCTTATCTTTTCTCTCTCTCTTTCTCTAAATCTCGAATTCCTAGTGAGAGAATATGTTTGGAGAAAATGAGAAATAAAGTGCCATTTTCTCTCTCTTTAATCTATTTATTTGATGACATGTTGCTATGTTCTTGAAATTTTCAGCTGGTTGGTTGATAATTAAGTCACATGGCTGATATATAATTGCTCACCAACTCCATCTTTGGCTAGATTTGCAAGTAACATCCAATAATGCACTAAGGGCATTTTAGTCTTTTCTAATTTGAGTTTAATGGCAATTTGGACATTAGTCAAACCCTTAGGGTTTAGGGTTTGGGTTTGGGTTTGAAAAACCCTTAGGGTTTGGAAATTCTTAGGGTTTGCAATTTAATTTCTAGATTTTCCAAATTAGTTTTTAAAAATAGAAATTTAATATTTCTAAATTATAATTAGGATTTTCTAATTATATTAAAAATTCTTAATCATACTTTAAATCTCACTAATTAGGATTAGCATTCCGTAATTAAAATTGCTAATTTAGCAATTAGGGTCAAAATCACGGATTAGGGTTTATAACCCTAAATTAGGGTTTCTAATAGAAAATAATTTTCAAATTTAGAAATTAAATTTTCGTAATTAGATTAGGGTTTTCTAATTACTTATAATTTTAAAAATTAGGATTGATATTTCCTAATTAACATTAAAAGTATTAAATTAACACTTTCGCTTTCCCTAATTATAAATTAGGGTTTCAAATTCCGAAGTTACGGTTTTCTAAATTTTAAACTAGGGTTTACTAAATAATTAAGTTGTACCCTAATTAAGATTATAATTAATAGCACTTAAGAATTATAATTATCCTTTAAGTTCCCAGATTAGGGTTTAAATTTTTGAATTAGGGTTTCGAATTCCCGAAACTGAAATTAGGGTTTCCAAAACCGGTTTTAGGGTTTCTTGTTATACGCAAGGATTTTCTAACCGAACGTTGACGTTCTTAATATATACTTAGGGTTTGTTACAGATATCGTTTATCTGGTCAACCTTTGACCCTTAACCAAATATTGTACACATATACACATAACATATTCACTTATTCCTTAATCCTGAATAATTCACCTTAATCCTCAAAATTTCTTCTTAAAAATATCAAATGCATACACTTATTTTCTGTCTAGGTTCTAATTTTGAACCTTAATTTAATTAATAAAAATTTTAAAAATTTCCTAAATTCTCGGGTTGTCACATTCACCCCTTCTTCTAAAAATTTCGTCCCCGAAATTTACATTACACCTTACACCATACTGCTTACACCATTCATATACACCATTATCACATTTGCTACCCAATACACCTCTTACAAGAGTAAAAGTTTTCAAATTGTCTTTGAGGGGTCATATAGACCATGAACACATAGTTTTAACAGTATTGATCATACCGCAAAATAATACATTACTTAGTATGTTTACAATCACAAAGAAGGTAAACTACCGTTGTTAGTACTTTAGGTGATCAAATTTATCGTACTCTTCGTACGCATGCATAACGTAACGACAATATGTATAGCGAATATTTACGCTACTTGATTGGATTATTTATCCAAACAACATAGTTCACCTCAGTCTTATCATAGGATTCCGTACCAAATCAATTTGGTTCAGAAAATTTCTTTCAATGAACACTAAGAGTTCTCATAACATTAGTCTAGCTGAATCAAATAACATAGACTCATATCAATAATTCAATTCAATCGAATTATTTAGGTGTAGCCAAACCCCGTTGGCAAATTAAAATTTTTGAAAATATTTTCGAGAATGAGGCCATGATGTTGTACTGTATTAACAGTTCGTTTGAGGATGCCGTCATTGTATGACTTTGTCATAACACATCATACAATAGTGGAACAACGATTTTAGATCAAATTCACACTAAGTATTCCTGTATTTACAACTCCATCAAATTTTTATCATCTCTGCACCAGGTTACATGGTACATGAGTGATAAATAAAAAAAATTTTGATATTTCAAATCATTTGCGTCTAGCTGAAATAAGTAGCATTGACTATACTTTAAACTGTTTCAAAAATGATTACGAGTCTACATTTTTTTTTAAAAGCACATAGTGCGTATTTAGCTTGATGTCAATCATTTCGAAATCTAGCATAGCTAGGAGTTTTGGAAAACTTATGTCTCCACTAATAATCATTAGCTTAACAATGTATCTGTTCCTATAATCCTCAATACTCCATTTATAAACAACTATACTCAGTTCGTAAAACCACACTTATGAGTCCATAAGTTACCACAATCATATGAGTTTAAGAACTTTCCTAGACAGACTTTGGCGTCCATTCGCTGAGGGGTTCATAAACATTTCATATAATTATGAGTCAAGCATGTCACATAAGTATGAGTTTTAAGAACTCGTACTTAACCTTATCTCCACTACCTATGACCTATCTATCTGTTATACACATGAGAAATGAATCACCCTCTTAACACGCGTATAACAAATAGCGCGACACAAACATTTCAATGATTATCATTGCTAGAAACTAAGTGGTTTTTACACCATATACAATTCAGCTCCCATACGAAGAATCATACAACTCAGCAGCTGACACGAGTCCTCAATTGAATCCCCACCTAACACTAACCCCCTTTTCAATACGAATTTCATTTAACTCGTATTCATAATCCATAACTCTTTCATGAGTTTTCATAGTACAACTGCCACACAGCAATCTTGCTGTAAACTTTTCAATCATTAGATTGATTCTTTCCATTCTATCACTTTATCAGATCACGGGGTGATCTTATCGTATATATTACGATTCATTTCTATATCTTGATCGTTTTATTTTACGATCTTCTATTACTTGCATTTCTTTTAGTCTTTTAGACTCTATCTATTCACCACTCTTCGTTCAACTTTATTATCGAGTTAGGGAACTCAGATCTTTTATAACTCATGAGATTCGCCTTTGAATCTTACCGACCAACTAACTCTATTTGAGTTAGTACTTATCCTAATCACTGTGGTTATTAGTCTAAGGTATCACTACCCTAGGTTTATAACCTACAGCTCTGATACCAACTATGAGGGCCCCGAATCCAGGTCCTAATTCACCTCGGATCCGGTTCGATCATTCTATACAACTAATACTATATTTGCGGAAGATATAAACATAATTTGTTTATACATTAAACTTACACATAATCCCCAAGGTCGAGTAACCTTAACTTAATACACATTTCATAACTTACTTGACTTACAATAACATGATTATCAAACTATACTATTACAAAACTAATCGCATACGTAAACTAAAGTCGAACCGCTTTAACCTTTCCTCAGATCCGACGCTAGCGTTAATCTTAATCGCAATGTTTTATCATGATATAGCAAGGGTGATCATAAGGATTGCCCAGCAAGTTTAAATTCAATAATATAATGATATATCATGATTGAAAGAGTCTGAATAATAGGCTGGCTATAATTCAACAATATAATTGTGAACTAGCAGGAACAAATTTATGACTGAACAAGTATTATACATGAACAAATATATCTAAACCAACTGGTAATGAAGGTGATCAGCCTTTCATACCTGACTTATAAATGCAATATGTACAGAGTACAATTCATGGCAACCAGCAATGATTCACCATAAGCTTATCTGAATGAAACACTCTTAGTAGAGTTAAGTAAAAACAAACTTGCCTGAACCGTTGATTACCGCTACGTAATTTATATCGCCTTATCCGAAGACCTTGTCCTATGCTTGATCTTAAAATCTGACTTTTGATTCCTGTTCTTGGAAAGCTTTAAACTGAACTTGGCTTATCTTTTTTTTTTCTCTCTCTCTCTCTAAATCTCAAATTTCTAGTGAGAAAATATGTTTGGAGAAAATGAGAAATAAAGTGTCATTTTCTCTCTCTTTAATCTATTTATTTGATGACATGTTGCTATGATCTTGAAATTTTCGGCTGGTTGGTTGATAATTAAGTCACATGGCTGATATATAATTGCTCACCAACTCCATCTTTGGCTAGATTTGCAAGTAACATCCAATAATGCACTAAGGGCATTTTAGTCTTTTCCATTTTGAATTTAATGGCAATTTGGATATTAGTCAAACCCATAGGGTTTAGGGTTTGGGTTTGGGTTAGGGTTTGAAAAATCCTTAGGGTTTAGGGTTTAGAAATTCTTAGGGTTTGCAATTTAATTTCTAGAATTTCCAAATTAGGTTTTAAAAATAGAAATTTAATATTTCTAAATTATAATTAGGATTTTCTAATTATATTAAAATTTCTTAATCATAATTTAAATCTCACTAATTAGGATTAGCATTCCGTAATTAAAATCGCTAATTTAGCAATTAGGGTCAAAATCACGGATTAGGGTTTATAACCCTAAGTTAGGGTTTCTAATAGAAAATTAATTTTCAAATTTAGAAATTAAATTTTCGTAATTAGATTAGGGTTTTCTAATTACTTATAATTTTAAAAATTAGGATTAATATTTCCTAATTAACATTAAAAGTATTAAATTAACACTTTCGCTTTCACTAATTATAAATTAGGGTTTCAAATTTCGAAGTTAGGGTTTTCTAAATTTTAAACTAGGGTTTACTAAATAATTAAGCTTTACCCTAATTAAGATTATAATTAATAGCACTTAAGAATTATAATTATCCTTTAAGTTCCCAGATTAGGGTTTTAAATTTTCGAATTAGGGTTTCGGATTCCCGGAACTGAAATTAGGGTTTCCAAAACCGGTTTTAGGGTTTCTTGTTAAACGCTAGGGTTTTCTAACCGAACGTTGATGTTCTTAATATATACTTAGGGTTTGTTACAGATATCGTTTATCTGGTCAACCCTTGACCCTTGACCAAATATTGTACACATATACACAGAACATATTCACTTATTCCTTAATCCTGAATAATTCACCCAAATCCTTCACAGAATTTTGAAATCCTCAAAATTTCTTCTTAAAAATATCAAATGCATACACTTATTTTCTGTCTAGGTTCTAATTTTGAACCTTAATTCAATTAATAAAAATTTTAAAAATTTTCTAAATTCTCGGGTTGTCACATTCACCCCTTCTTCTAAAAATTTCACCCCCGAAATTTACCTTACACCTTACACCATACTGCTTACACCATTCACATACATTATCACATGCTACCCAATACACCTCACACAAGAGTAAAAGTTTTCAAATTGTGCTGAGGGGTCATATAGACCATGAACACATAGTTTTAACGGTATTGATCATACCGCAAAATAATACATTACTTAGTATGTTTACAATCACAAAGAAGGTACACTACCGTTGTTAGTACTTTAGGTGATCAGCCTATCATACTCTTACGTCATGCATAACGTATTAATTATGTATAGCGAATATTTACGCTACTTGATTGGATTATTTATCCAAACAACATAGTTCACCTCAGTCTTATCATAGGATTCCGTACCAAATCAATTTGGTTCGGGAAATTTCTTTCAATGAACACTAAGAGTTCTCATAACATTAGTCTAGCTGAATCAAATAGCATAGACTCATATAAATAATTCAATTCAATTGAATTATTTAGTTGTAGCCAAACCCCGTTGGCAAATTAAAATTTTTGAAAATATTTTCTAGAATGACGCCATGATGCCGTACTGTATTAACAGTTCGTTTGAGGATTCTGTCATTGTATGACTTTGTAATAACACGTCATACAATAGTGGAACAACGATTTTAGATCAAATTCACACTAAGTATTCCTGTATTTACAACTCCATCAAATTTTTATCATCTCTGCACCAGGTTACATGGTACATGAGTGATAAATAAAACAAATTTTGATATTTCAAATCATTTGCGTCTAGCTGAAATAAGTAGCATAGACTATACTTTAAACCGTTTCAAAAATGATTACGAGTCTACATTTTTTTTAAAAGCACATAGTGCATATTTAGCTTGATGTCAATCATTTGGAAATCTAGCTTAGCTAGGAGTTTTGGAAAACTTATGTCTCCACTAATAATCATTGGCTTAACAATCTATCTGTTCCTATAATCCTCAATACTCCATTTATAAACAACTATACCCAGTTCGTAAAATAACACTTATGAGTCCATAAATTACCACAATCATATGAGTTTAAGAACTTTCCTAGACAGACCTTTGGCGTCCATTCGCTGAGGGGTTCATAAACATTTCATATAATTATGAATCAAGCATGTCACATAAGTATGAGTTTTAAGAACTCGTACTTAACCTTATCTCCTCTACCTATGACCTATCTATCTGTTATACACATGAGAAAGGAATCACTCTCTTAACACGCATATAGCAAATAACGCGACACAAACATTTCAATGATTATCATTTCCAGAAACTAAGTGGTTTTTACACCATATACAATTCAGCTCCTATACGAAGAATTAATCATACAATTCAGCTGCTGACACGAGTCCTCAATTGTATCCCCACTTAACACTAACCCCCTTTTCAATACGAATTTCATTTAACTCGTATTCATAATCCATAACTCTTTCATGAGTTTTCATAGTACAATTTCATAGTACAACTGCCACACAGCAATCTTGCTGTAAACTTTTCAATCATTAGATTGATTCTTTCCATTCTATCAATTTATTAGATAACGTGGTGATCTTATCGTATATATTACGATTCATTTCTATATCTTGATCTTTTTGTTTTACGATCTTCTATCACTGCACTTTTAGTCTTTTAGACTCTATCTATTCACCACTACTGTTCAACTTTATTATCAGAGTTAGGGAACTCCGTATCTTTATAACTCGCCGAGATTCGTCTTTGAATCTTACCGACCAACTAACTTTATTTGAGTTAGTACTTATCCTAATCACTGTGGTTATTAGTCTAAGGTATCACTACCCTAGGTTCATAACCTACAGCTCTGATACCAACTGTGAGGTCCCCGAATCCAGGTCCTAATTCACCTCGGATCCGGTTCGATCATTCTATACAACTAATACTATATTTACGGAAGATATAAACATAATTTATTTATACATTAAACTTACACATAATCCCCAAGGTCGAATAACCTTAACTTAATACACATTTCATAACTTACTTGACTTACAATAACATGATTATCAAACTATACTATTACAAAACTAATCGCATACGTAAACTAAAGCTGGAACTGTCTTTAACCTTTCCTTGTATCCGACGCGTTCGTCTTAATCTGCAATGTTTTATCATGATATAGCAAGGGTGAGCATAAGGATTGCCAAGCAAGTTTAAATTCAATAATATAACTATATATCATGATTGAAAGAGTCTAAATAATAGGCTGGCTATAATTCAACAATATAATTGTGAACTAGCAGGAACAAATTTATGACTGAACAAGTATTATACATGAACAAATATATCTGAACCAACTGGTAATGAAGGTGATCAGCCTTTCATACCTGACTTATAAATACAATATGTGCAGAGTACAATTCATGGCAACTAACAATGATTAACCATAAGCTTATCTGAATGAAACACTCTTAGTAGAGTTAAGTTAAAACAAACTTGCCTGAACCGTTGATTACCGCTACGCAATTTATATCGCCTTATCCGAAGACCTTGTCCTATACTTTATCTTAAAATCTGACTTTTGATTCCTGTTCTTGGAAAGCTATAAACTGAACTTGGCTTATCTTTTTTTTTTCTCTCTCTCTCTCTAAATCTCGAATTTCTAGTGAGAGAATATGTTTGGAGAAAATGAGAAATAAAGTGCCATTTTCTCTCTCTTTAATCTATTTATTTGATGACATATTGCTATGATCTTGAAATTTTCGGCTGGTTGGTTGATAATTAAGTCACATGGCTGATATATAATTGCTCACCAACTCCATCTTTGGCTAGATTTGCAAGTAACATCCAATAATGCACTAAGGGCATTTTAGTCTTTTCCATTTTAAATTTAATGGCAATTTGGACATTAGTCAAACCCTTAGGGTTTAGGGTTTGGGTTTGGGTTTGAAAAATCCTTAGGGTTTAGGGTTTGGAAATTCTTAGGGTTTGCAATTTAATTTCTAGAATTTCTAAATTAGGTTTTAAAAATAGAAATTTAATATTTCTAAATTATAATTAGAATTTTCTAATTATATTAAAATTTCTTAATCATACTTTAAATCTCACTAATTAGGATTAGCCCTAATTAAAATCGCTAATTTAGCAATTAGGGTCAAAATCACAGATTAGGGTTTATACCCCTAAATTAGGGTTTCTAATAGAAAATTAATTTTCAAATTTAGAAATTAAATTTTCGTAATTAGATTAGGGTTTTCTAATTACTTATAATTTTAAAAATTAGGATTAATATTTCCTAATTAACATTAAAAGTATTAAATTAACACTTTCGCTTTCCTTAATTATAAATTAGGGTTTCAAATTCTGAAGATAGGGTTTTCTAAATTTTAAACTAGGGTTTACTGAATAATTAAGCTTTACCCTAATTAAGATTATAATTTATAGCACTTAAGAATTATAATTATCCTTTAAGTTCCCAGATTAGGGTTTTAAATTTCCGAATTAGGGTTTCAGATTCCCGGAACTGAAATTAGGGTTTCCAAAACCGGTTTTAGGGTTTCTTGTTAAACGTTAGGGTTTTCTAACTAAACATTGACGTTCTGAATATATACTTAGGGTTTGTTACAGATATCGTTTATCTGGTCAACCCTTGACCCTTAAACAAATATTGTACACATTTACACAGAACATATTCACTTATTCCTTAATCCTGAATAATTCACCTAAATCCTTCACAAAATTTTGAAATCCTCAAAATTCCTTCTTAAAAATATCAAATGCCTACACTTATTTTCTGTCTAGGTTCTAATTTTGAACCTTAATTCAATTAATAAAAATTTTAAAAATTTTCTAAATTCTCAAGGTTGTCACATTCACCTTTTTCTTCTAAAAATTTCGTCCCCTAAATTTACCTTACACACCTACACCATCATCATTACACCATTCACATACATTATCACATGCTACCCAATACACCTCTCATAAGAGTAAAAGTTTTCAAATTGTGCTGAGGGGTCATATAGACCATGAACACATAGTTTTAACTGTATTGATCATACCGCAAAATAATACATTACTTAGTATGTTTACAATCACAAAGAAGGTAAACTACCATTGTTAGTACTTTAGGTGATCAGCCTATCGTACTCTTACATCATGCATAACGTATTAATTATGTATAGCGAATATTTACGCTACTTGATTGGATTATTTATCCAAACAACATAGTTCACCTCAGTCTTACACTACAAAAAATGGTCCTTTAGCAACGATTTTTCGGGCAACGACTTTATAAGTCGTTGCTAAAAGTATGTGTTTAGCAACGAAATTTGTCATTCGTTGCAAATTGTGTCGGGCTTTCACTTTTTGCAACAAAATTCATAAGTCGTTGCAAAATTTCGTTGCTAATTAATTGGCGGGAAAATTTTTTGTTAGAAATTCATTGCAAAATTTTCGGCCACTTGATTTCCCGTA